>JAHREE010000131.1:3054320-3065967 GCA_033628505.1 Tringa tobata | reverse complement strand
AGGGCAGGAACTGCGTGTGGTGGGCTGGCAGCAAGCCCCTGGCACTGCCGGTGTGCCCCTGGCCCACGGGCACCGAGGGGACAGCATGGGTGAGTCTGGATGTAGACACGAGGGGTTAGGAGAGGAAGACCTGGGGAACCACGCAGAGAGCAGGAAGAGGGGATGAGTGGACAGAGAAGAGAGGAAATAAGAGAGTGGGAAGAGTTGTGGGAGCAAAGAATAAAGATAGTTGGAAGGGACTTAGAGGGGCAAAGGCAACAAGGGACTAGGGAGAATTAATGACTATACAGGAAGAGGGGAGGAGAGCTAGAGCATGGAGACCAAACGGACTGTGACCATTTCCTTCCCCCTACCCCCAGAACAAGCTGTCTAGCCTAACGGCTCAGTCTCAGCACGTTTCTCTTGTGAAATCCACTCCTAGAATGTGTGCTTCACCGCTCCGTACTGCCCAGCTCTCCTGCTGTGCCTGCTCAGGTTTCCTCCATAGCTCTGGCAGTAGATAACAGCAGTGCATGTACAGGTGTCTGAAATGTCCTCATGGCCCAAACGTGGCTCCGCATAGTGACATTTGAGGTATTCTTTGTGTTGGTTTTTTGTGGTGTTTTTTTTTTCTTAACATTAAAGGAATGTAAACATTGACAAGTCACGCTTTGGGAAATACATGAAGTCAGGTTGCCTGGGCAACCCTTGCTTGGCCTCCTGGCATGAAGGCATGATGATACAGCCTTTAATAATGTGATTGCGACCTATTTTTTCCACAGGGCATAGGATGGACGAATCAGTGCATAGGATGGACGATGCTGTGGGGATGAAGCTGTTGTCTGTTCCTCATTTGTTGCAGAATTTGGAAGGTGTGTAGTGAATGAGGCAGAAGGTTGCAGAAGGAAAGAGGATAGTCTTGGGGAAACAAAGCTGAATGGGTCCTGAAGAGCTGTACACATTCCCTGTGTCTGCCAGGGATGTCCTTGTATGATGATGGAAATTTCCTTGGAATCAGGCTCTTCCAATGTTGTCACTAATCATAATTTCTTCAGTGCCTGTCTCCAGCATGTAATTCTGGGGCTTGATTTGCAGAAAGCTGGAGCATTTATATCAGCACCTACAAGGGGTATTGCTGCATGATTTTTCTCATTCTGGACGGAGTTCCTCTACATTTTATTTCCCTGCCTGCAAAACAGGAATAATGTTTGTCCCTACTCTTACAAGAAGGTGGTGGGGATGATTTCATTGGTATTTATGAAGGACATGAATATTCTGACAGCATTGTAAGAATGTCTCTGAGGAAACCTATGATTTTGTATTCACTGGGAGATTTGGATAATAAGGCTGAGGGGCACATGTTGAATAGGAAAGCTAGAGACAACATTAATAGCTGCCCATTTGCTGACTGTGGTGAGCATTCTGGGGGAAAATCTAATGTGTGATCATCTAATTAAGTGCTGTATCATAATGCATATGAGCAATTGAAGATTGCAATGGCAACTTTATGTCTGGCTTTTCCTATATTTTTGAATATAATTAGAAATACAGGATTGAAACAAATTATTGCAATCAGTCCTTTGCTATTATAGTCATCGAGTTATACAGTTACGCTCATGAAATGAGCTTCATTTTAAATGCTGTTAGTATTTATGTCCTGTGCTTTTGTCGAAAGGCTATTCCAGACTCCAAATTGCTCTTGTACTGGGTTATGTTTTAGCATTCAATTCAAATACACTATAGCTGTCTAGGTTCTTTGTCTTTTTCCCCCTCCCCATTTGCTCCTGTTGGTGACTATCTTAAATCTTTTTCCTATTTTCCTATGCTATGTGAGGACAGAGCAGCCCCATTCCTTTGCTGAGCTGAAGTTCTCCTCTGTTTCCTTTCCTTTCATAAACAGACTTGCCAAAGCTTTAGTTTCTCAAATATTGGTAAAAGAGCACCAGTATTTCACTGTCTGAATTGCAAATACCTAATGGACACAATAAACTGGTACCTTAAACCAAGTCCAACACAGTATTTGCTAAAAGCTTGTCTTCCAGAAGAAGCATTTCCCATTAGTCCCTGAGTATCTTGCCTTGTATTTTGCATTTTTACTTGCTTTTGCCACACAGGGTCTCAAGCTCACCCAGTTCCCTCTAATGTCCCATTTCTGTGCTGTACTGCTGGCAGTGCCTCACTTTGTCACCAGCAGACTTCATTGGCACATTCCTAAGGTTTGTGCCAAGCTCCCTAGTGAGGTTATTAAACACTATTTTTTTTATTTTTATCTTTTTTTTCAGAATAAGACAAGTCACCCTGTCACTAACCTCCTGCCATCCACTTGTGATTTAAATTTATCTACCCCCTTATTGCTGTCTGCCCGTCAATCACCTCCTTACCCACCTCATCATTTCTGTATGTGACTTGATAGCCTTTAACATTCCTTAGGCTTTTCAAAAATACAATGTATCAGGCTGCTAGTCCTCCATGATTAAAAATAAATAAATAAATGAGCGCAAAGGGAGATCATGGAGACAGAAATCCTGGAAGGTATAAACGTAACCCTGTGTACCAGTAACTGAGTGTAGCTGTGAATAGTCTGCTTCAGCTCCGCATTTTGGACCGATATACCTCCTGCTGCAGAGCTGTCGTGCTCCGGGGATTGATTGAGCCTCTGTGCTGGGCTTCCATAGCTCTTTTCACGCTCAAAGAGCTACTGACAGTGTCGTTTAGCAGCCAGAAAAATCCAGCAGAAGTCCATCACCACAGGGCACTTGTCGTTTTGGACGTCCTTTTTCGGCAGCTTGATTTGAGCTTTGTCTATTTTGTCTTTGCCAAGTGATGCAGAGATGGGTGGCTTCATTTGAAGGCTTTAGAGATACTTTCTGATTTTGAATTCCTGAAACACAGGGGATCCCGTGAGAATTCAGCAGCATTGGGAGCTGGAAGCTGGTAGGGTTCCCCTCCCCATGAGACTTTTAAAGTTTTCCAGTGAATAGTTCTGATTTCCACTGAGATATAAAGAGTTAGCTTGTTGACAGTTTCCTTATGGAGTCCCTGAATAGGAAGCCTAGAGTGTGTGTGGGCTCCAGAGTATGGGAAAACTCATAATGGGCCTCTGAGTAAAGGGATAAAAATATTTTTTATTTTCCACGCTCGCCCCTCTCGTGAATCAGTCAGAACTGAAACGTTTAATGCAAATTCCTTCTGAACTGGTGACTTCAGTGCAAAATCAAAGAATAAGTTGGGGGCGGGGAGGTTTTCCTGGTGTTATTCCAGTAACTGACAGAGCAATGCTTTGCTTCCGTGGGGTTTTAATGGGCATTGGCTTGACTTCTCTTTTAAGAGCTTAACATTGACCTACGAAGCCTAAGAGCTGTCGCTCTCCTGACGCCTGTCACAGTCAGTCGGAGCAGGCTTTTGTGCAAGCAGGCTACCTCCAAAGACAGTGGGCCACTTAAATGAGAGCCAGTTCTGTAGCTGGCGATTTTTTGGCAAGTCATATAGCTTATTTGTTGCTATCTGAATGGTATCTTGATTGTTGTAAATGATTGACTTTGCACTAGGATTTTTTTTTTTTTTTTTGTGAACATCTGACTGGTATTTATAGGAATAAAGGATGGAGAAATTTGTCAGAAAGATACATGGTGTTGGGGACTTGGGGAAGAGTCATTCATCTGAGGCAGAGTTTTAACACATCAACGAGGGCTGGAGGAATAAGTAGCTGCTAGAGCCAGCTTTTAGTAAAAAGTCAAGTGCTCTTTGTGTTCTTTGGTGTAAGGTTAGAGGCCAGATTCTTTTTGTTTGGTTGGTTTTCCCTCTTTTTTTTTTCTTTATTTTTTTTTCCTTTAATCCTTGTAATGAAGCTACATCTAGAGTCTCTTTTGGGACATTTTTGTATAATGATGCTGTATCCCCACCAGAGCAGAAGCAAGGGTCTGCTGAAGGGAGGCTGCTGCACGAGGCAGGGTAGAGAAGGAGGGTGAAATCCCCCTCGTGTAGGATCCTCACTGCAGCTGAAGCAGAGGAGGTGTTTGTCATTTCACGTAACCCACGGGCTATCCGGTACTTGAGGGCAGAACAGCAGTTGAGTGACAACCCTAATGAGAATTAGTTCAGAAGGACTGATTTATAAGGAAGTTTAAAAGCAGGCCTGAGTGCACGTGGGAAGGATGCGTGGCAATAGATAAAGAACACATGGATTGTAACAACCCCTAGTGTATGGACGAAGCAGGAGTGGAGGGCAAAATAATGTTGGGCTTCCAGGAGAAGCATAACCAAGTTAAGGGTTGCTTCTCCTAATTTTATTAAGTTGTGACTCAGTAAAGCGCATACCGAAAATAAAGTCTGCATTCTCTTCCCAGAGAAAAAAGTGAAAATTGCTTTGAGAAACAAAGAGGAAAAAAAAAAAAAGGAAAATCCAAAGAATATGGCATCGGGGGACTGCCTTTTGCTGCCAGAGAAGATGTTTTACTTTGACAGGACAGATCTGGTCATTCTTGGACAGTTTGAGAGTGAATCCTTATGTCCACATGAAATCTGTGCAGTGTGTGTTGTTTGGGTGTTGATTTTCATTGTTGCCCTTCAGCTGAAATAATAAACAGTCATCAGCTGTGCTGTTTTTAGTGCTTGCTTTCACTCCTTTGCTGTAGGTTTGACTTGGGCTCAATTATAGGCTCTACAACTGTGTTTTATCTAACTGCTAACAGAACTGTTGTTCTGAATTATTTTATTCCCATTTACTCCTTTCCAGAATCTTGCTGCAAAAATCATTTTGATCTTGCTCTTTGAGATTAGGTACCATCTTATTTTATTGCTTATATTTTTAATATAGCCCTGATCCATTGCTGAGCCTGCTGAGTGCTCCTCTAGTACAAATATTAATTTGACCAATTTCCTCTTTTGCTCCACCTCTGTTTTTGTGCTTTTGTGAGCTTCATGCTGTGTAGATTCTGGGGAGAAATGGATTTTATCAGGTAGTAAGGAAAGCAGTACAGCAATATTCTGCTTAAGTACAGTCATTAATGTAAAATATTCTTTGCTGCTTTTCTCTGAAGTATCCCCTGTAGTTACTCTATATAGAAGACCAGGATTGACCTGAGAGCAGTGAATAGTTCTACTATTTGCATCTAAAGAGCGTTTCTTTGATTTATTACTTTTACGATAAAATTTTCAAATAACAGCAGAAAAATATATCTTTTGTTTGTAAAATTCAGGTGATTCATCTCATACTTTTTCCCCCCCACGTCTTGCTTTTATTTTTCCCTGTCTTGCGTCTCCTAAAGAGATTGCTATTCGGAGGAGTGACGCAGAGGTCGGGGCAGGCGAGTGCGGGCGACTGAGGACACCCGGGCTAATTGCCTATGCAGGAGGGGAAGCCCTGCACGGTGCAGAACAGGGCCACGCTGCCACTTTCAAAAGCAGTCCCTCTAGAAAGCAGCAGTACGAGTCTTTGCCCTAGAAAATAGCCCTAGTCTGTACTCTTGGAGAGCATCGTTTTTTGTGATGCTTCCTTATAGCTACAGCTTCTTCCATTTCCCCTGGACTTCATGCCGTTGTGGCCGTCTCGCTCATCCAGTAGCTTGGACACAGTGATTTTGTCAGCGTGCTTGGGCAAGTGTTCGAGCTCTAACCTGATGATATTTGGGAAGTCAGTAGAACCCTTCATTTTTGTCCACTGTGGACAAGAATATATCCGGTGCAATATTTGGGAGGCTCGTGTGTTACTGTAACATCGCAAAGAAGAGGTCGCTTGCAGCTGCCCAGCACTTCAAGGGCACGGCGAGGCTTTAGTTCTGAAACACAAAGACATCGTAGCTGATGATGTCCAAGGATTTCTCTTGAAGGAAATGTCTTCTGTTTCGGACAACCTTCAGAACAATTTTAAATACATTAAATGGGGGAAAGAGAAGAGGATGAGCTGACATAGAGTCCTAGCCACTTCTTTCTGAAACCTGGATTTGAACAAAGCTCAAAAGATTCCTGTGAAAAATGAGCTTGAGCTGCAGCCCTTTCCCTGCCATGGCTTTTCAGGTGTGCATTGCAGAAAGGCAGCAAGTCTTGTAACTGCATAAGCACAGTCCTGTCTGGGGGGGATTTAAAAATTAACAGAATCTTGAAGTTCTTCAGGAAAGTTTATATCACGCTTGCTGGGATCAAGCTCTGTATTGCCCCCATTTTATATCAACTTTTTAAACTGGGAGGAAATTTGGGGTGTTAAGGAGTTCTTGGGCAGTTCTGCAGCCCCAAGAAGGTTAAGGGAAGCCTCAAAGAAAAGGAGGAACCTGAGGTGGACTTTAGGCACGTTGTTTGGTGTTTTTATCACTCCTGTTAGTGTAATTGATAGTGTTCTGCTCCCCAGAACATCCCTCAGAATATCTGTAGCTCACAAGTGAAGCTTCTCTTTCTCATTCTCCCCAGTGAAAGAATAACTTTCATTTGATTTGTTTCAGAGCTGGAAAAGGAGATCACCAGGAGACCGAAGAAAGTCTGCATTGTTAAAGTGGTGGGAACCAGGAACCTGTGGAAAAACATCGTAGTATTGTGTGTGAACTCGTAAGTCTGATCTCCTTCTGTTTGAGTAGTACTGGAAGCAGTAATGGGGAGTGATGAAGGAGCTCCTCGGTTTCCTAATGTGGGACCCTTCACTAGTGTCTCTGATAAATGATCCTGGAAAAACATCAGCTGTTGCAGGGAATTATTTTTCTATGGCAAATGTGGAGGAACTCACGGGCTGTTTCAGGCAGCAGCACCACGTATCTTCTCAGTTGCCGTGCTGCAAATGCATTGCTATCACCAGTGGACTCGCGTGGCCACGTGATGGTACATGCTCATGCATGCAGACATCTGCTGCTGCTGGCATCTTGGGCGGGATTTCTGAAATCCTTAGTGCCACATGAGCACAAGTTCAAGTTGTTCACATCTGATATAGCTGTGTTGCAGAGGAAGATGTTGCTTGCCAATAAATACAGATCTGCTCCCTTGTATAACAGCTGTCCTTGGTAGGTCTTCAACAGCAGATTATGAAGAGCTTTGGCTCTCCCAAATCATACGCAGGGAGAATGTGTGGTCTCACACAGAGCAATGGGGTGCCTGTGTCCTAAAGCTTCAACTTGGACATGTTTATGTGGGCAAAACCAGGCATCTGCCTGAGAGTTTTGCAGGTTATAGGCTCTGAGACCTTCTGTCCGAAACTGAGCACCTTGTAAAGAGGAAAAGGATGGGCTGCAAATTTAGCCTCTAACCAAACTCAACTTTGGGGGGCAACAAGGGTGCAACCAACTCTGGTTTTATGATTTTATGTCTCTCCCCCACCTACCGGTGGGTGACTCCCTCTGTTCTGAAACAGCATTTTCCTCTTGGACTGAGCTGGTAGATTTAATAGCCAGTGTTAACTGTATTTGTGAAAAACCTTTACATGAGGAATTCTCCCCTTCTCTCCCACTTTTTAATTATGCACATTTGGAAATTCCCAGACCAGAATTAGGCAGCCCAAAGAATGACTTCTGGCAATAGCAGACGGAGGCTGTTTGCTGTCCAAGTAGAGCGTGAAGCAGATGTGTGTTTGAGGAAATAGCTTTCATACTTGTTTTTAGGGGGTGGAAAAAAAACCCTATCTAATTCTGTTATTCCTGTTAGATGGGGCTGTGCTAAATTTTAGCATGGAATATGCATAAGGAACCTTTTGGAGGGAATGATGAGACATCAAGGGAGATAAATGTATTTAGTTTTTAAAGCAACTGTTCTGAGCTGCTAAGCAAGTTAAGGTAATAGAGTAATTCCTGGGGAAGCAGGCTGGAAAGCAAAGTTCAAAAGATACATTAATTTAGTTTATAGGTCATGGCCTAAATAACAACTTCAGCAAGGTGTTTGCATGTGCAGAAGAGAGATAGAGAAGATACAGGCTCGTTCACTCTGCCCTCTTATTGAATATTATTTTGCTGATTGATATTTCTCTTATGGGAGGAGTCAGTTATAATCTAGATAACCAAAGCAAATCACATTCTTGTGTAACAACAAGTACTTGTGTTAGGTTTTTATCAGGGGAAAGGTGTCTGGAATTGGGAGTGTATTTTTGAACTATAGCATTGATCCACAAGATCACAAGAGAAATTCCTCATCTCTTGCAACCAGCAAATCTCATGCAACCAGCGATTGTGTATTGCCCCAGCTGTGTCTGTGCTTATATTAATATCCAGCTTACACTGACACAGCTTCAAATTCCTTTACATTCAGGAGGATAGAGGGGTATCAGTGTAATGTGCCTGCCATTCGTTTTTTGGAGACCTGGATCCATGGCTGCCGCTCTATCAAGCACAATTAATTTCTGATACGAGGTTTGTCTGGTCTAAGTGCCAGGGACAGGAGGCCCTTCCCGGCAGAGGTATTTGTGCTGTGATGGGGACAGTTGGGAGCGTTTGACCTCCTGTAGGAGCTCTGCTGCAGTTTTGCACCACATCAGAGGTGATGCTGGGGCTTCTCATCTGACTTCTGTACCTCCAGCCCCCTGCTCTTTTTCTCGTCCTTTTCTTCGTCCTTTTCTTCGTCCTTTTCTTCGTCCTTTTCTTCGTCCTTTTCTTCGTCCTTTTTCATTTTTCTGGGGGTGGGAGAGAACACAACAAAGAGGAGCGGAACGGAGTGGCAAGACGTTAATCACTGACACCATGAAGCAACATTTAAAAGAAGGGGAGACACATTGCTGTGAAGGGTAGTGTAAAGGTGTAGATTGTATTTGGGGCTTATTGTTTCATAATTGTAGTAATCATTGCAGCACATGTGACTTCAAATACTTGTTTCTAAGGGGTCTTCAGTTGTAGCAGGCTAGCTTGGGAAGTGAGATGCGGTCTTTAGTACAACGAAATGCACAGACAGGTGGGTCTTCCTGGAAGACACATCTGTATTGTGCAATCTTTTGCCATCCAAACACAGAGGCCGCTTCATCACAGCAGCATTGGCTCTGTGGCTGTCAGCAGATGCACTGGGAACAGAAAGATGTCCTTTTCAAATACACTGGGAAAACCAATCACACACTAGGAATACTTGTAAAGTTGCTTGTACCCCAATCGTACCACGAGCAACAGATGTAAGACTAGAGCCAGTAGATAGCAAATGGTTGAGTAGGGGTTTTTCATTTGCTGCTTTTGATCATTGCTTTTTTTTTTACAATATTTTTTACAGATTTTTACAGTAGCACCTAAAAGTCCGAGATTAGTCTTTTTGCACTAGGTGGTATATTCCTGTAGCAAATTCTTCCTGCACTACTGTGTTCCTACACTGAGTTACGTTGCAGTGCGTGGCTGCCTTCTCAGCAATGATCTCCTCTTGCCTTCTCCTGTTTCCCCAGGCTGACTGGTTACGGCATACACCACTGTTTTGCAAAAAGCATGATGGGGCACGAAGCGAAGATGGCGATTACCCACAACTTCTATGCGGACTACTACACCATGGCTGGGATCGCCCTGGCATCCTGCCTGGCCATGTGCCCGGTGGTCGGGTTTCTGGGGAGGAGAGGAGGACTCCTGCTTTTCATGATCCTTACAGCCCTGGCTTCGCTTCTGCAGCTGGGCCTTCTCAACTGTAAGTTGGAGATGAGAGTTTTTCAGGACCACACGAGTTTGACATGTAAATAAGGGACCAGGAAACGTTAGCATTTCCTTTGTCTTCTACCTGCTTAGCTTAAGAAGCTGAATTTGTTTGAAGGATTCCCCAAACGCTTGTTGTCTTAGCTTCATTAAAAAAAGGCATTGTGTTCTGGGTGAAGTCCCCGTGGTGAAGCTTCTTTAGTAATGGTACTGCTTCTAGGGCTGTCACTTAAAAACAAGCAAACAAATAAAAAAAGGCTTTTTATTTTATTTCAATGAAGTAGCCTCTAGTGAAAGATCTGGATAGGGATGGGAAATCTTTCCCACTTGAGTCGGCTTCTCAAATGGCCTCTGAACCAAAAAGAAGTTAAAGCAGTAGGTGTATGTCCTCTACATGCTCTGAGCATCTTGCTATGTATAAGTAATATACAGGTAGTATGGAAATATGCAGCTGAAAGACCCTACTTTTAACATGGTATATATGTGTAGTCTGTATGAATATGTACACATGATTTTGTGAGGTGACACAGCTTTTCAAATGGGTTGTTCCTGCCAAAAGCAAGAGTATCCCTCCTCCTTTGCAGGCAGTGACCTTTCTCTGGTCCTTTTGAACTGCTTCAGCTATTAAAACTGCTACAGAAATATTCCCTTTCCTTTTTTTTTATTTTACTTCCTTGTCTTAATTTTCTGAAGCTTGAGGAAGTTGAGCTTGATGGATCAGAGAGGTGTTGAAGCAGAAGAAAGGTGGGGTGTGCTTTGCCACTCTCACAGTTGCCAACCGTTAGACCTCTGTCCCATGAAACCTCACCCCAAGGAAGGGAGAGAGGGTTGAGACATGCTTTGAACAAACTGGATATGAGGCAAACACCAGAACACTGGTTGTTGCTGTTTTTCATTTCTAAGTTTAGAAATAATTAAGGGCTTTAATGAGAAAGAGGTTTTTGCCTTGAGGATAGAAAGATTTCACATTCCCGCGTGCTGAAGGCAACCCCAAGCCAGCAAGAATTGTCCATATTTACAGACCTGAAAGTGTTTACTAAGTTAACGTTTAGCGAGCACGCTATTTGTGGGAGTGTAGGAGGGAAACAGGGAACCTCTTTCATGACATGGAGGAAACTCCAAAATCGCACGTGTTTGCTCCCAGCTTGGCACAGCTGCTTGCACTCCCTTTGAGCACATATTTGTCGTGTCCAGCAGTCCCAGCTGAGAATAGAAGCCCCCTGGCCCCACCTCATCCCCAGCCCGTTGGCAAGCTGTGACCATTTGTTTGGTTGGGTTTTTTTGTTGTTTTTTTTTTTTTTACTATGGTTGGACTAGATGATCTTAAAGGTCCCTTCCAACCTAGGTGGTTCTGTGATTCACAAGCAGATGCACACTGTGCATGTGTGCGACCTCCTGCAACTCCACGTTCTGATGGCGGTGTCCATCAGGGTCTCTCTACACTAGATTAACTATACTTTATTTTTAAGGATGTCAGATGCTTGTTGAGGCTGTTGTGGTAATAAACATGCAATTGCTTAGAGAAAGTTTGCCAGAGCCATTAGTCTGCTCCAGAGCCATGAAAATCTGTTTGCAGTTTTTCAACAACAAAAAAAGGGGTGAGTGAGGTGGGGAGGAACACCTTGTAGGAATCGTTACAACCTTTTCCATAACGGGCTTAGGTGGTTCTGTGAGCAAAGTCGCTAAAACTAAGAGCAGCCATGGGTTCCTGGTGCTTTCTGCCACGTTGGCACCTAGACTTCTGTCAATGCCGTGCACCCATCAGCCTTCCCCACTCTGCCCTCTCCCCTTGCTTTGTGAGAAGAGGAGGGAAAAGCAGCCTTGAACTTCAGAGCAGTTTGTCTCCCCCCACTCTAGACCGTGCCCCCCTTCTTCCTCAGAAGAGCTAGACAGTGTTTGGAGAGAAGCAGTGACCCTGCTGATAATGAAATCTGTTACAGCCTCCTGTGTGTTTTAGCTTAGCACAATTTGGGTGTAGTTGGTAAATGAAATCAGAATTTGAGAAGGAGGGTGAGAGAGGGAGAGGGGTATTGTCCATTAGCAGCAAACCTGTGGCAGACCATGAGGCTTTCCATGTTTAGCCCTTCTTCTGGACCCTGGGGTGT
>JAHREE010000131.1:2988720-3019905 GCA_033628505.1 Tringa tobata | reverse complement strand
CCCCCCGCACACACAGGTTGTTGGAGGTGCTGCCATCTTCTTGTAGGAGCTTAGGAGGGTCTTATGCCACCGCTAGACAATGGGAGACCACCCAACTGAGACACCCGGGGGCTGTCACCCCTTACGGGTATGGGCTATGAAAGAATTGACTTGCATTTTGGTGCTCCAGCTGTCTGTCTGTCTGTCTGGCGCTACTGCAGCTGCTGTGGCCATGGAAGCCCTTCTTCACTGACTCACCTTCCTCCCGGGCAGCTGCTCTGCCCTGCCCTGCCAGGGAGTGGTCGGCATGCACAGTGGTGGGTGTCATTGGCCACTGGGCAGCTGTGGTTAATCATTCCAAAAATTTCTTCTAGTTCTGGGAGGTCATCAGTGATGAGCACGGCATCGACCCCACGGGCAGCTACCACGGGGACAGCGACCTGCAGCTGGAGAGGATCAACGTCTACTACAATGAAGCCACCGGTAACGCCCCTCCGCAATGAGCTTCGCAGCCCGGCGCTGCGTGGGGAGGGCACCCTGCCGTGGGGGGCTGTGCCCCAGCCCTCCCCGCAGCGGGTGACACCCCGGCACTGTTATAACAGCTGCTTTGTGTTCCCAGTCCCAGCCGCCTCCCTCCAAATTCCCTCACCCTCTGCATCCCAGGCAGCAAATCGCGGGGAGGCGGGAGGGGGCACGGCGGGGCTCCCGTGACACGGGCTGCGGGGCTGTAACGCTGTCCCTGCTTCCTCCCGCAGGGAACAAGTATGTCCCCCGTGCCATCCTGGTGGACCTGGAGCCCGGCACGATGGACTCTGTGCGCTCTGGCCCCTTTGGACAGATCTTCCGGCCTGACAACTTTGTCTTTGGTGAGTGGGCGTGGGGCGGAGGAGCCCCAGGGTGGGAGCTCTGTGCACCAAAATGGCTCAGAGTGAGGGAGGGAGCGGGCAGGTGACCTGGGGGATGTGAGTCCCGGCAGCAGAGTGGGGGTGGAAGTGAGGGGTGAAGCCCCAGGGGCAGGAGAAGCGCGTGCGATGGTCCGTGTTCCTCCGTGGGGCACTAAGGTGGCACCCTGCTTCTGGTCGGCTCCTCTAGGTCAGAGCGGGGCCGGCAACAACTGGGCGAAGGGGCACTACACGGAAGGTGCTGAGCTGGTGGACTCTGTCCTGGATGTGGTGAGGAAGGAGTCGGAGAGCTGTGACTGCCTCCAGGGCTTCCAGTTGACCCACTCGCTGGGCGGCGGCACAGGCTCTGGGATGGGCACCCTCCTCATCAGCAAGATCCGGGAGGAGTACCCCGACCGCATCATGAACACCTTCAGCGTGATGCCCTCCCCGAAGGTGTCGGACACGGTGGTGGAGCCCTACAACGCCACCCTCTCGGTGCACCAGCTGGTGGAGAACACGGACGAGACCTACTGCATCGACAACGAGGCCCTGTATGACATTTGCTTCCGCACCCTGAAGCTGACCACTCCCACGTACGGGGACCTGAACCACCTGGTGTCGGCCACCATGAGCGGGGTGACCACCTGCCTTCGCTTCCCCGGCCAGCTGAACGCCGACCTGCGCAAGCTGGCGGTCAACATGGTGCCTTTCCCTCGGCTGCACTTCTTCATGCCGGGCTTTGCCCCTCTCACCAGCCGCGGCAGCCAGCAGTACCGAGCCCTGACGGTGCCCGAGCTGACCCAGCAGATGTTTGACTCCAAGAACATGATGGCCGCCTGCGACCCCCGCCACGGCCGCTACCTGACGGTGGCCGCCATCTTCCGGGGCCGCATGTCCATGAAGGAGGTGGACGAGCAGATGCTCAACGTGCAGAACAAGAACAGCAGCTACTTTGTGGAGTGGATCCCCAACAACGTGAAGACGGCCGTCTGCGACATCCCGCCCCGTGGCCTCAAGATGTCCGCCACCTTCATTGGCAACAGCACAGCCATTCAGGAGCTCTTCAAGAGGATCTCGGAGCAGTTCACGGCCATGTTCCGGCGCAAGGCCTTCTTGCACTGGTACACCGGGGAGGGCATGGATGAAATGGAGTTCACGGAGGCGGAGAGCAACATGAACGACCTGGTCTCCGAATACCAGCAATACCAGGATGCCACTGCTGATGAGCAGGGGGAATTTGAAGAGGAAGGAGAGGAGGATGAGGCATAAAGTTGAAATGGGTAGGAGTTAAGTATAGTCTGAGCAGGCAAGTGTTCGTTGAGAGGAGGGATCTGTGCAGTTGTGCTGAAGCATGCATTTTTTAATTTGGTGCTCTCCACTGTTGCTTCTGTCAGCAGTTTTGTATCCTTGACTGTCCAATGTAACAGTAGTTGCAAAAATACTTCAGAGTCGTCTGTCGAAATGGTTAACTTCTCAAACATAAAGGCTTTTTGTGTCCTAAACTGTCTCCTCTGCCTTATTTCTCTCTATATTAAGAAAGTAACTCCTGTGTATTTTTCTGTAGCTTTACTTTTCAGTTTAATCCTTAACCTCATTGAAAAGTTGAACTCAATAAAACAAGATTTCTCAGGCCATGAGTTTGACAGCATGAGTAAACAGCAGTTTGCTCAGCTTAAGGTGGTAGTTAATGTATGGAAACTGGGGGTTTACTGTTAGACGCTCCTGTGCCAAACAGCTAATCTATTGTTGGTGAGAAAGCTGCCTTAACTAATAGAAACAAGACACTGCACTTGAGAATCCTGCAACTCCTATTTATGGACATAGATTGTAGTGAGGTCAGCGAGAAGGTATTGAATGCCACATTACAAGCTGTCAAAACTGATTTGACAGGATAGCTGCAGGATTCCCCTCTGCCATTCAGCAGCTCTTATTTAACTTGTTCCAGGGCCAATAGTACATGCATATGGGTGGCTGCCTGTGATTTGACATGGTCCTGAGCTGTCCTGTCTCCGTCAAACTTCCTCTCTAAATATGGAAAGGCCATGCAGAAACACATGGGTCTGTACTAGCAGACAAGTTGAACTTCATTAAGAACCTGAACTTTCTCTTCAGGCATAAAGTGTTTCCTGGAAATAGCCACTAGGCTGCCCTTAACTCTAAAGGGATTCACTCTTCAGGGCAATCAGTTCCCTTTAGGAGACAAGCAGACTTCTAGATAACATGGCTCAAAAGGCTGCCCAGAGCATACATACAATTTTGGAGTAGTCAGGTAGGTACCCTGACAATAGCTGTCTCCCACATCCAAATTATGCAATTACAGGACTGTTGTTGGATGCTTTTGGTTCCTGCAGCAGGCAATGGACCTCTCTCCAGGCAGGCAAGGGCGGTGCAGCAGCACCACGTTGTGCTTCTTGATGAAGGTAAGTGTTGTTCCCTTACAGATGGTGGGGCGGGTGGGTTTGTCTTGCTGTGTTCTTAAAGGATGCAAGAATCCTGAGTGAGTCTCCGATGCAGTTGTTGGTAGTTATAGGGTCAAAGAGACTTTTCTTACTCCTACCAAAAAAAAAAAAAAGTAAAATCGCCCCCCAGGGTATAACAGCTACCCAGTATGTAAGCTTAGTCCCTAGTTTACTCCAACACCACTTAGGGGAGTGCTCCTGTAGTGTTTCTTTGGGAACCTCTACCGATGCTACAATTACCCTGGTCCTTACTGCTCTGAAAGAGCTGGTATCCACATGTGTGCAACCTCTTTTGTGATCCTTTAATGAAATGCTTGCGAGGCATTACTGGAATAAAGACTTAAAAGGGAGCTACTGTGCATGACTAATATCTTCCTTGGTTGTGGCCCTGTTAATTGACCACTGCCTGCAGACGCTGCTCTGAGCACACCTTGTTCCTTTGCTTATCCTACGGTGAGATCTACAATGGTCTGCAGGGCAACAGGCACTTCCTAAAACTTTTCTCTCCTCTATATGCTTCGTTTCTGGTGTACACCCTGTAAAGAGGGAAGAGAAGTGTTTAAACTGCCTGAACTGTCAGTAAACAAATACAAGTGTATATACCCACGGTAGTACTTGTATTTCTTAGCAGCTGAGCAGTTCTAGAGTTAAGCATTAAACAAATCGAGGTTGTTTTAGTAACTGAGTTACTCTGTGCTGCCCCAGGCCCTCTGGGGAAATAGCAGCTTATCCAGTTGTCAAAGTAGCCTTCCCTTGAAATTACCTACCTGGGTTGCACTTGAAGCTGTTCGTCGTATACCTGGCTTTGTAAAGCTGAGAATGGGAGCCAGCAAACAAATTTAAACAAAGTTTTAGTCAAGGTGAGAACCCAGTCTTTGATAGCAAAGATCTTCCTTTCTGCCGTGGGACTGTAGCAGGTTTCACTGGTGTTCAGCATGTCTGGCTTCTAATTCTTAGTGTAATTACACCGTCTCTAGCTAACCCTTAAATATAGCTATGCAAGCAACACATATCAGTACAGCTCCTTTACTGGAAAGTAGGACAGCATCCCACATTGCTTGCTGTTGTTTGTATTCTGTATTTTTTTCTAGAGGAAGAGAGACCATAAATAGAGATACTCTAGACAGAAACATGTCCTTTCATAAATCCTACACAGCTTATTTGCCAGTTGTAATCGTTTAAAAAAATAATCAAACCATCAGTTCAGTAGGAGCTGAGGGAAATACAGGAAAAGGGGATACTGGAAGCCTTAGAGGGGAGGTTCAAAACTCCTTGGTAGGAACAGTAAGTCGGCTATAAGGGAGGATGACTCTCATACTGGGCCTGGGGTACCACTTTTTTTTTTTTTTTCTGTTGGATCATGGAGCTTTAGCTGTACCTATCACCCAGGAGACCATTAACTGTGAGAACTGGAGACTGACTGCTGTGTGCCAAACAACACACAGATGTCTTTGTAAGTGTTCACGGTTGCACTTTTTCTGTTTCACGGATAAAGCAGAATCACTGAAAGGATTTCAGATTAGGTAATCTGACTGCCTTAACCCCTATTGGGTGGTGATTTGTATTTGTCCATGTGATGAACACCTCTAAGGCTAAAGGTCTTGCATGAGGCATCCTGCCTGGAAGAAACAAAGATAGATAGTACAGGCTTAGTGGTGTGCAGCTTAAGCCACTTACAATGACTCATTTGTGTCGAGATAGGAGTTAATAATATCAAGTAACATATTTTTGTTTCGGCGTATCAATGGTGGCTTGCAGGGAAGCATTCTCCTCTGTTGACAATTAGAGCTGATGGTGTTGGGGAGGGGAGCAATCTCTACTTTTTGTTCCGTTTGATTAATGTGTGGCATTTTTAAGCACACTAACAAAATGTCTTGACCAAGGCAAACTACTCGAACAATGGTTGTCCACCGGTAGGTGCAAGACAGTAAAGCTACATAAGGCTGTAAAAGCAGCTAGGTGCTATGTAGGTTTCATCTAAATAGAAATGGAATAAAGTGTAGCACTGAGATGCTATCTCTCCTAATTTCCCATTTAGTTTTAGGATGTCAGTCTAAGCCATTGTACCAACAGTGTTGTGGAAGGGTAGTCCACTATGTGGTCTGGTTCTTCAAAACACTTACATATCTGTTGAGGACATAGGCCTGCATCTGTTTTCCAATAGCTGTTTCCCACTCCGTCAAGTGGGAACAATAATGATTCTCCTCTTTCCAATGTATGTGAGGTGACCATATACATCAGAAATAGTGTGGCACTAAACATACAATGGTCCCAGTGATGTGATAATCTAAGAATGAAGCCTGAGGCCCATCCTGTTGACAGGTGTATCTTTCCAGAAGGTATGAAGTGAAGAACACAGTAAACCAAAGCAGCAGTAGGTTTTATAACCTGAAGAAGGAAGGGAATCCAGAGCTTTGGTCTCTTCTCCAGCCAATTCTCCACAAAAATGAAGCAAAACCCTAATCTTTTGTGGAGGGAAACCTGCTTATGGACAATATTATCATATGCTGCATATTTCAAAAGGCTGTAGCACTACTCGGTCCTTCTAGGCATCTGTACAAATACTGTGTGCTTAAAGAAGCCGTGATGGGCTGCCACAGTCGTTATGAGACAGTGCCGAATGCACCACTGCACAACACAGCTCTGGTGCCCAGAGGCACTGTGGCAGCGTGGTGCTCAAGGGACCTCACCAGAAAGAGTTGGGGCAGCTAGCAACACTCTCTGCACCAGAAAGAGTCCTTGCTTTGCTTCCTTTGTCTCATGCCCCTCCCTGTAAGCCCTAGGACAAAGTTGTGTGTAAGATCAGGGCGAGCCCTGGAACTGGCTTTGAGTAGTGCAAGTTTCATGGTTGTTCCATTGAAATCACTTCCCCTCAAAAAAACCCCAGACACACCCCATTGGCTTATTACGTTTTTAAAGAAGCACTGTTAAACTATATTAAATTCTGCTTCATAGAGGGAGGTGCCTCAATTATTGCTTTCTGTTTAATGAGGCCCAATATTTTTGTTTGCTAAAGCTATGAGGAGATACTCCCTGGAGAAATCATGTGACTGCCCCCTACACCCTTTCTCCCAAGGGATGTTATTCTGCTTCTCCATTCCTCGTTAAAGCACAGTGAATGCATACTTTTTGGGACCATTCAGGTGTGGTAGCCTGCCTAGGAGCTATAGGTAATGCTGTTCCCCTGAACCCGCTCATTGTAGGGGAGGTACTGTTTTCTCATTTACAAATAATTCCCTTCTCGATCTTCCTGTGTATTTTTCGGCTCCTTCTATGCTTCCACAGAACAAAGCTTGAGACTCTTATGATGTGTTATATGTGCTTGAGGTAATCCGAGTAAGGTTATTTTTTTCCCCCTTTCTTCAACTCAAAATAATCTCTTATAAATAAGTATTAGAAGTTAATCTTGTATGTGACTGAAAAAAAAAAGATTTTTGAGAAAATTTCCCCCTTCCAGTCTAAGATTCATTCATGCTAAGCACCTACTTTTTGATAGTTCATCAATCACCTGTCCTAGTCTGGTTATTATTTATTAAGAAGGGAAAGAGCAGACATGGGATCTCAGATACTTCCATTTTAGAGGGTTGTTCTCTTTAGCTTGCCTACATGAAAATTCAAAATGGAAGCATTTGGTCACAGGAAAGTGCCTGAGGCCATGGTGCATTTTGGAAAAGACAGGTTTTGGCCCTGACTCTACTGTACCCTTGTCCAGCTGGAGCCCTCTGAGCATTTGAATCCCGAGCGCTCGGAAGGTATCGGGGGGAGCTGTGAAATCCATCCCTCCCTTCCCTCCCCCAGCCACTCTGCTGGCAAAGGACAGGTGACAACTCTTTTCTGTCCCTGAGCACTTTAACAAGAAGGGAACTGTTTCCCTGCTCTGAGCTTCAGTCCTATTTCAAGTATTTTATTTGTGAATCTGCCAGAAAGAAAAATTGTGTCTTTTTGAAGTATGTGTAAAAGAAGGCTATCTATTTACAGTATCTAAGCAAAAAGGAAACAATTTCAGAGTAGGTCATTCCCTCCTCCCCACTCAAAGTCATTTTTCCCTTACGGGCAGAATTCCACTTGTGAGGGAGGAAATCAAGTTAGCTTTGTTAAATTCTTGTTTATTAACATTTTATTCTTATAGGGTAGATATTTTCTGACTGGTCTCAATTTATCCATATGTCATCTTTTATAATCAGATAATTTTTCTCGCTTGGCTTCCCTGTAAGTTTAAGGCATATTTTCTTTTCCTTTTGGCAAGAATACCTCTGTCACTGCAAACAGAAATGTTAATAATAATCCAGCTTAAGCAGAATGTAAAAAAACTTGCTCCAGAGGATGAAATGGCTACCTTGGCAGAGGTTGTGTAGCTTGTTCAGTAAACAGTTCTCTATTGTTTTGCACTGAAAAATGTTTCCACATTTTCCATGCAGGTAATAGAAAGCTACTGCCCACCTTCATAGCGAATAATTAAACAGGGTTTTCAAGCAGAATTCAAATGGTCTCACAACAAGCTCTACAAACATTACGTGAAATTCAAGCATTGACTTCTTACAGTCTGCTTCTCTGCATCCAGCATAATGCCGGTCTTATAATTAATAAATTAGTTGTATGGCTGATTTTTGGAAATTCCAGCTATGATTCCAGCTCCACCCTGGCAGGCAGGGAGAAAGAACAAGACTGGATTAGAGATGTCCAAGGCATTGAGGAAATGGCAACCTGCAGAAGTGAGTAGCTCCACGGGCTGGGCTCATTCAGCATCCTTAAGATGCCAAAAAGGATGGTGCTGGTCCCCTTGCTCTGCTTCAGGTGTTACCTTTGTATTATTTCCTGTAGGCAGCTCCAGGGCATGTCTGACCCCTCTGCCAGTTGGTTCGGCTACCTAAACGCCACAGCTAGGGATGGTAAACTGGGGGTGGGGAAAAAGCTTTTCCTTGGACCAGAGGGAGAACTGGTGCAACGGAGGTGGAAAAGGCAGGGAGATGGCAGGGCAAGTTGTCCGGATGATCCAGCCACCTAGTGCGGTGGCAACGCTGAAATCTCCCACGGGGAACCCGGGCAATTTTGAACAATGTGCATTGAATCCCACCACAAACTACCCCATCTCTTAGCAGACCTCACAAGACGAAGCTTAGGGTTCGCTCGGTGTCAGTTTGTGTTACAAGTAACTATCGGATTGCAAGATAAAGCAAGGAGGCTAAGGAACAAAAGAAACAGTGACTAGCAGATCAAAGTTGCTATCTGTGCCTTGTTCTCGATAACGTGCGGGAAATAAGCTACCTTGGAAAACGTGATATCAGCTTTTCATTTACATTGATGCTGGAATCTTAGTCATCTCTCGACTGGAGGACCCAGTTAGTAGAGGTAGCAGATGTATTTCATCTACTGAGCCATCTTAAAAGGTAGATGCAGCCTGGATGGGGGCAGGAGCCATCTGGCTGCTGCCCATCACATCTGGTGTGCCAAGCAGAAATAATGAGAGGCTGCATTGTTTTGCCTTTCTTCTCACTAAATCGCTGCCTGATGATGATCAACATATTTTTTCCCTTTCTGGAGTCATTTTGCGACATGTGATGGTGTTTATTATGGTAACTTTGGAAGCCAGACAAGTGAGGATCTCTTTGCTGCGTCCTGTGCAATCACTTCCACAGAAATTCCTGACTCTTGGAGGTTGTAATCTAAGTTTGCAAGAGAAACCATAGGGTATGGAAGAAATATTAGGTTCACGAGGAAACAATTATCTCCTCAAAAGGAGCATGGGTTGTTTTACAATTTACAGTGCCCTAAATTGCTCCTTAATGTGATGTTCTCTCACACACTCATCCTCTTTCCTCTTTTGTTCTTGGCCAAACACACAAACCCCCAGGTACAATAAACACAAGTACACAGGACTCTACAATGAAACTGCTTTTGTTCATTCATAAAAGTATGCTCAGGTTTGTAGTATTTAATTGCTTCTAGTGCCTGCAGTGGGTTGTAATTTTGAAATAAAAATAGATTTTCCTTTCTGGTATTTTATTACTAGAATTAAAAATACCTTCATGATTATTCCACCCTCTGACTGTCAGAAATATTCTTCTATCTTAATGCACATTTCTTTATGCACATCTATCTTAATGCACAAGCGATTGAGCATCAGGCTCCGGAGGTGAACTCGGTCCTCATCAGGTGGGAAAGCAAACAATAAGTTAATGAGCCTGGTCATTCGACTACCAACAGAAAGACTCCAAAAGCCACATAGCCTCTGATATACGTGCCTGAGAAATACATGACATCACCCATCACACATAAGTGAGGATAAAGCCATAGGCAGACATTTTGTATGCTTGAGCAGCTTTCACATTTGTACATTTGCGATTTTTTTTTTTTCAAACAATGGGAAATTGTGGAGAGACATGAAAATGCTGTGGGATCCCTGTTGCCTCCCTTGTGCATCCTTCGCCTGAGCTCCGCCGTTGCCTTGGAAACTGGGAAGGTAGGGATAGATGCAGGCAGGGTAGGGTTTGATGCAGGCAGGGAGTAGGCTGTGGTGCTGTCGGCAGAATTTCGGTTGCCGAGGAGCACCTGGGCATTCCTGGGCACCTGCACTGCCTTTGTACGAATGGGAGAGTTTTGATTTTCATTTGTAAGTCTGAACATTTAGAATTTATGCAGCTGTGTTAAAAAAATACAATGGGGAAACTCCCGTATCTATTTAAAAAGCATTGACGGCTAATATATGTTAAAGTGTTTGCCAAAATGTAGGATTCTTAATTGACATTTAAGTAATTGACATTTAATTTGCTTCGCTGTGTGTTCACAGATGCTCAGCGTTGCTGTAGGTGAGGGTACTTATTAGGCACATCCCTTTAGGTACTCTGTTTTAAAACCTGGAGCTATACCCACCTCTACCAAATGGTCTCTACAAAGAGACTGGTACTATAGCATCCAAGAATTAGGTATAGTTTCCTAATAGAAGCTCAAAATCTTTAATGGAATAACCACAAAGCCCTAGGAAGCCAGAAGAAGGCATAGCAAGGAGCGTCCGGGTGCCTTGAGGAGTCAAGCGAAAATGCTTCAAGTTGGTCCTTTGTAGGTTGCTGGGAATACTTTGGCACCCAAAAAGCTCTTCAGTGCCTGTGTGGATCCCACGGAGATGTCAGAGATGCAGTTGTCTTGCAGGTCCACCAGCAGTGAGAAGATGTAACTGCCTAAAGGGGCGGGTGATACCTACAGCAAGTAGAAGTGTATACGCACGAGTTGTGTGAGCAATAACGAAGACTGTCTGTGATTAACTGTTGCAGAAACGTGTCAAAGGAAAATACCGACAACAGCCGGGATTTAAAGAGCACAAAATTGAAGAAAAGTTGGTGAAAAGATCTTGCTCGGTGCCAGCCCAACTCTGGATGTTTTGTGATTGCAAAAGCCACGTGTTGCAAAGCTCGAGCCAGTCCACGCTCGTGACATTTCCCAGCAGCTGAGGTTTCTGCACCAGGGGAGAAAACGAGTCACAGTTCACAAGCAAGTCAATTCACTGGAGCAAACTGAGAGCCACTTTTGCAAATATGGCCAAAATATTTTTTCCAAGGTCACAGCAGCCAAACGCTGGACAAAGATATGCTGGACTTGTTTAGCCACTAGTATTTCCTGGCCTGGATGAAAAAATGGAATGAAACTGGTGACATTATGCATCGATTTGTATTGTTAAGCACAGTTAACCTGAGTAATAAGTAAACAACCCTTTCCATTCTGGCTGTAATTACCTTTCTTCTTGATAGTGGTAATGATTTACCACATTAATTATTACCTCACCTGTGCAAAAATCTGCTGTTATGATTGCAATTGAATGTTACAGTGTACTGTAGCTCCGTGATCAATAAACTGTCAATCTGGTGTTGTTGGTCACGCACAGCCTTCTGCTCCTTTCCCTCCTTTTCACAGAATTATTGAGGCTGGGTGAGACCTCTGGAGATCATCTAGCCCAGCCCTTTACTTAGCCTGGCAGGGTCAGCTGATGCAGGTTGATCAGGGTTGTGTCCATTCAGGTTTTGAATATCTTCAAGAATGGAGACTCCACAACCTCTCTGAGCAACCTGTGCCAGAACAAAGAATTTTTTTTTTTCTTATGTTCAGATGGAATTTCTTGTATTTTGGTTTGTGCCCATTGCCTCTCCTCCTGTCACCGGACACCACTGAGGAGAGCCCGGCTCCATCTTTACTCCTTCCCATCAGGTATTTATGTACACTGATAAGCTTCCCCTGAGCCTTCTCCAGGACAATTAGTCCCAGCTCTCAGCCTCTCTTCATCTGACAGGTGCTCCTTCCATAGGATTCTTCCAGACAGATACCTGGAGAGGATAAAGTCTGCTCTCCTGAAGACCAGGGAACTGTGATCCTGCAGTTTGCCTTGTTCCCTTCTATCGGGCTCTTGAACATCATTTCACGTGCTCTTTGCCAACCCGCTCCACCGCTTCCCTGTTGGATTGTGGGTCGTCATCTCCCTTCCCTGGTCCTGGTGTAAAGCTCTCCTCACTGGGTTGGCCAGCTGTGCGGCAAAGATATTTTCTCTACTGAAAAGTTTACAGCTGTGAATTGATTAATGTTTTATAGTCAAGTTTGATGGTTTCTGCACAATTCATTATAGACCCTGCTGAAATTTATTTCAGATATTCTCCTCAGCTGCGGTGCAGATACAGGTGTGTATCTCAGCTGCTTCAAATACGTTGTTCTCACGTTGTTCCTGAACTGTCCCTCCTGCCTCAATCATCCGCCGTGTACTTAGCTCAGTTTATTTCTATGAGTGAACAAGCAGAGATGCTAGGAAGAGGATAAACCTCTTTTAACGGTTTTAAACTAAAAGAGGGTAGATTTAGATTAGGTAATTAGGAGGAAATTCTTTACTCTGAGGGTGGTGAGGCACTGGAACAGGTTGCCCAGGGAAGTTGTACATGTCCCATCCCTGGAAGTGTTCAAGGCCAGGCTGGATGGGGCTTTGAGCAACCTGGTCTAGTGGGAGGTGTCCCTGCCCATGGCAGAGGGGGTGGGACTTGATGATCTTCAAGGTCCCTTCCAACCCAAACCATTCTATTACTCCGTAATTCTGTGATCCAAAATCTTCCAAATGGCAGGTGTCTGGTAAGACAGAGGATAACTTCACTTATAGAGAACAAGCCATCCCACTCCTACGTGTGTTCACCACCGGACCGCTCCCAGAAAAAGCCATTCTTTAGTAGCAGTGTAAAGTTTTTCACGCCGGCCCTCTGCGTTCCCCAAATCAGAGCTCCACACACGCAGCTTTGGCGGCGCTTCCCAAAGGAGGGCTGTGCTGCTTCAGAGTGGCTGCGGGCTCCGCCATCGCCACCCGGGTCCCCACCTCTCCCGGGTGCCCGAGCTATGGGGAAGCTATGGGGAAGCTATGGGGAAGCTATGGGGAAGGTGATTTTTGTGCTTAAAACACCCACAGGCGGTCGAGCAGGCCTGAGGGAGAAACGCAGGCTCCAGGGGGGGTAATAAAAGGCAGCGGTGTGTCCTCGGCGGCTGCGGNCGGCCGCTACCTGACGGTGGCCGCCATCTTCCGGGGCCGCATGTCCATGAAGGAGGTGGACGAGCAGATGCTCAACGTGCAGAACAAGAACAGCAGCTACTTTGTGGAGTGGATCCCCAACAACGTGAAGACGGCCGTCTGCGACATCCCGCCCCGTGGCCTCAAGATGTCCGCCACCTTCATTGGCAACAGCACAGCCATTCAGGAGCTCTTCAAGAGGATCTCGGAGCAGTTCACGGCCATGTTCCGGCGCAAGGCCTTCTTGCACTGGTACACCGGGGAGGGCATGGATGAAATGGAGTTCACGGAGGCGGAGAGCAACATGAACGACCTGGTCTCCGAATACCAGCAATACCAGGATGCCACTGCTGATGAGCAGGGGGAATTTGAAGAGGAAGGAGAGGAGGATGAGGCATAAGTCCCCCAGTATCCAAGGAACTTCTCTAAAGCAGGCATGTGTACTGAGTGACTTCTCATAGTGGTGGTGAAGCATGTTCTCTAGAAACTGTGTACCCAATTATCCTCTCAGCACTTGTAACTTTGACAGATTTCTCATTGTAACAGTTCTGAATCCCAGTTATTACAATGTTTTTTGTCCTTTAATGTTAAGAGCACATAAAGGCATGTATTCTAGATCATGTTTTCTGTCTTTCTTACCACCCCTATAGGACACAGAACATCTATTCAGCCCAAATGTCAAGAAGTAAGTTTAAAGAGATTTCAGAAATCCTGCACCACAGTGGTGTGCTCTGATCCACTGAGGCTTACATATTCTCAAGATGTATGCTTCTCATGCAATATCTTTCATGTTTTTTCTTTCAGGACTCAAATCTACCTGTAAATTGAATGAAAATGGAAAGCCAACTAAAATTGCAAACAAGGCAAGGACAAACACCTTTAACTTGCTTTATAGTTTAAGTCAGCGTAGGAAATCCTCAACTTGTCTGTTGAAGTCCTCTGCAAAACGCAGGTGTAGGTTATGCTTTCCTTCTGGCATCAGAAGCAACCTTAAAAGAGGGGAGAAAAAAAAAATACCAAACACTGAATATGCATTCTATTCTGTGAGCATAGGTAATTAAAGTATTTGTTGCCTTTTTCCTAGCTCTTGGTTACCCAAATACATCACTGAAGAAACTCTTGCTCTAAGTACTGTCCCCATGTATGTGGTTCAGAATGTGAACCACAGCCATAGTTGAAGCAACAAGAATACTGCTTGCCCCATTTTGGGGAGGATGAACTAAGCTTAAAACAAATTTTTGCGTCCTAGACCCAGTTTCTAGGAACCATTCTGGTGGTATGCAAAGAAGATAACCTTCTAAAAATCAATGTGAGGGGGATGCATCTTTAAAAGGTATGTGAAGTACCTGAGCTTTTTTGCCTCTTTTCAGAGAACAGTGGTTGTGCTGGGCAGTCAACACATTGAAGAGATCACTACAAACACATATATTTCTTGTCACCACCCAAACTTAATTAGCATTTGAACTTTGTCTAATCTTTCTGCAAAAAGACAAAATCCAAAACTAACACCATCCATTCAAGTGAAAAAGGAAGTCAGGACTACTTCAGCTATAAAAAAAAAAGCTGAGGAGTTGTATCTATGAAGGTCATGTCTGGAGAAAAATGTTATAGATCAGGTATGTACATTCTTTTCTTTATATGGAGCTGGGAAACTATTTTATCTTACCATTTGCTAAGTATTTTCAACAGAGCTAAAACCATCTTGACTGATACTTTGCTATGTTGCCTTCATGTCATCTAAGCCCTGCTATAGCAAGGGGGATCTAGCTTCTTTTAGCAGTGATAAGTGCTGCTTTGTCTCGAGGAAAGGCGTATGAACATACCCAGCTCTTGCAGCACTTCTGTCTGAATTTCATTAAGTCTGTTTCATTAAAGACCAAGCAGCGCACAGACATGCAAACCCATCCCTGGAAGTGTGCAAGACTAGGCTTGGTAGGGCTTTGAACAACCTGGTTTAGTGGGAGGTGTCCCTGCTCATGGCAGGGGGGTTAGAACTCAATGACCTTTAAGGTCTCTTCCAACCTGAACCATTCTATGGTTCTATAGTACTGTGGATGGTATTGGCTACTGTTGTTAAGCCAGGGTAATGCTGCTCAAATCTAGCCATACCATGCAAATACAGACTGATGGCACACTCTTTTTACCATGGAGAAACAAGCTATGTATCTGCACTACAACTGGCAAAAGCTTTTTCTACGTTACTACTCGATAAAAATCAAGGCAAGTAAAGTTGATGGTAGAAGCATGCTTTACAGAAAATATGCTTCATTTAAGGTTTTCTTCTGCTTCACAATGGAACATGTCATTTCCAGTGCAACAAGGGAAGAAGGAAACCATGTACCTAAGTACTAACTTCTGAGAATACCATTAGTCTGACTTTTTTTTTTTTTTCTTTCTGATAAATACACATATGGGGGAACACTTCAGCATAAAGACATGCGAAGAACTCCTTTACTTCACAATTTATTGGGTCACAACTTCTAGCGCTGTTTTCTCCTCTGCCTGTCTTCCAAGGAGAAGCTCTCTGATCACTAGTCTTTGTGATGACTTAGCATCTGGAGCATTTTAGAGCTCAGCTGAGCAGGGCATGTGGGAGTAACTAACCCGCAGACATGGAATGAAACAGCTGCATGTGATTGTTAGGAAGGTCTCTTGTTCTCATCTTCCTGTGCTATAATGCGTTTCTACGAACAGCAGGGCTGACTTTAAGGCAAATATATCACTCAAATTTTCAGAGATGACACCAATGAAAGAGTTACCTACGCTCTGCATTCATAAAAATGGGGTTTGTTCTCTTCAGTCTCTTCTCTAGTGCTGATCATTATGGTCTGTTATTAAGCAGTAATAGACCTCTTTAATTTGTGTGTAAATCAATGAAGAAAATTCAGCTGGTAAAATCCCAGCTTTTTATAGGAAGCTGAAGATTTCAAATGAAGCAGATGGTGCCCTGAGATTTTCTTGTTTATAAAGTAATAACTTTGAGCATAGTTGTGCATTTCTTTTCTCGTTTTGCTTTTCTTAAAAACACTGGGGATCCACAGGACAACTGCAAAAACAATCTTTGAGGTGGTTGTTCACATCAACAAGGCAGAGCAAATATCACTATTCTGTGCTTCTCTCCAATAACTGGGAATCTCTCTCCATTCATAGCATCTAAATTTACTGTTCTACTGAATGGGGCTGAAATAAGGTCTTTTGCAAAAAAAAAAAAAAAATTGCAGTGGCCATAAAAGAGAAATAGAAGAAATTTGCTTGTTTTGATAAATGTTAGGGAGTGGTTCTGTGTGTGAAGTGAAAAGAGGAAAAGGACCCTACTTGGTTTCTCTTGGAGAACATTAGGAAGGAATTTACTAAAATACTATACTTATATTACAAAAAATGTCCAGCTACACCATTTGCATTGTAACTTGCTAGTAAAGTTTAGAATAGTTCTGTCTGTGGCAGAGACAACTTGCCCAAATAATTTTTTGTTTTGGTTGGGTTTTTTTGGTTTTGTTTGGTGGTTTGTTTTTGGTTTTTTTTGTTTGTATGGGGTGGATTTTTTTGGTGTGGTTTGTTTTTTGGTTTTGGTTGTGGTTTTTTTTTTACTTTGTGGCTTTGAGCTTCATTTCATCAACAATGGCTTATAAATACTCAAATAACTTACCGTGAGCCTTTGATGTGCTTATGAATGTATTCTGCATGAGCCCTTGGAACCAAAGGGTCTTTCTCACCATGAATTATAAATGTGGGACATTTAATATCTGGCAGCAACTCTTGGCAGATATTACCTAGGGAGAAAACAAATGAAGGTCACACTTTGTTTTAAAATAGTATTAAAGACTGAAAATGCTTCTGTAAAGGACTGTGAATTCCACTGGGTTCTAGCTATCTCCTTGTGGATAGTATGCAATTAATCTGCAGAACTATGTAATCAGAACTATAATTAACATTTCTTTCTCCAAAACGTTACTTCACTGAAACTTGCTTCATTAATGGATACTGGCACAAGTGGATGCAGCGAATGAAGTACTTCTGTCCCACATTTCCCCTGGGCTCTCTTTGACTGTTCAAAGCAAACCCATGCATCAATTTCTTGGCTTTGTTTTTTTTCAGCCTGAGCGTTAGGTCCTTTGTGTTCAGGCTAGGTTTTCTTACACAGGTTGTCACTTTTGCTACTTTTATCAACAAGTTAACTTAGGTTGTATCCAAGCCTGTTCCGCTTTCTGGACCCTTTGCTGTGTGCAATGATTAACACTTTCATACAAATTATACTAAAACTATTAAAAGGTTATTCTCCCTGACCATTCATCTTACAGAACTTCAAGAATAATTTTATGCATGCTGGTCTTTAATCTCACTAGAAGTAATTCTAATGCTTTTCTTCAAAGACTCTTCAACTTCCTTGCCCCCCCTTTTCTTTTTAACTTGTCCCTTAGTAACCCAGTTTCCATACTCTTTGCCTAACTTGCCACGCTCTCACAAGAGAACCTGTGGGCAAAACATACTTGATGAGTTGTATGTTCCATTGCTCTTTGAGCTAACTTTGCCCTATTTGTAGTTGTCGCCTTGAAGCTACCAACAGCTGCGCAGTTAATGCTTATATACACACATTTTCCCTAGCTCTAGAGTCGTATGCTGTTTCACAAAGCTTTTCCAATTGTTTGATTATTTACATAGACTTAGTTTGCAGCTCTACCAGTTAAATATTTTCATTTAGAACATTTTACCCATAGTCCTCAAACACCTGCACAAATGACTGTTTTCAGAACAAGTAAATTTAGGTTATTTACCTAAGGGGACACAGTTGGCAGTCAAACTATTATTTCCAGTCCTAAAACTGTTTTATGCTATAACCACTAGATTATATTTATTCCAAAAACACAGAACAGCAAGAAGAATCGACTTTTCCAGCTTTATGCAATTTATTCCATTCCATTCAGTGTTGGCACCTTCTGAAAGTTCATTTCTTACGGCATTTGACACTACAAGCTGTCCCATTTAGGGTAAATAGTCTATTCCTTAAAAAGAGCTTGAGTTGAGTTTTTGATCAACAAAGGCTTTGCCGTCCTCCTTTTATCTCTGATGGGTTTTATTAATCTGTTTTCTAGTGTTTGTCATATCTGCACTTTAATTCCAAGGAGGCCTGCTTGTAGTCTAAGTTGCTCTCCCCAAGCTACACCTGCAAAAAAACCTGGAGTCTGATGGTTGCTTATCTTTTTTTAGGAAATGTTAGGGTTCTCCCAATATCTGACTTATGGCATCTCCAGGTGGCTTCTTTGTCACAGTCACTCCATCTTATGGTGTTTGATGCTTGTGCGGGCAGGAAAAGGATGTCACAGCCAGAGTTTCACCAGCCTGGGCTTTGGACTTAAGAATAAACTAGACTGAAGGAGGTGCATTCTAGCAAGGGCAAAATAAAATCAGATCATAATTTATTACATTGCTCTGCTGGGAGAAATTCTAGTACCGTGTTGCTGATCCTGTGCAAAACTTTGTGGAGAAAATATGAAAGTAAGGAATGTGTTCCTTGTAGTACCTGCAGGCTGTTAATGTATATCACCTCCTGTCTTTCATTAAGAGTACTATAGGAAAATGTGTATAAGAGAATTACATATTCCTTGTTTGATGTAGTGTGTATTTCTGCTTTAGACAAATTAAAGCAATTTTCCTCTGAATGAAAACAGAACTGCTGGTATCCTTGGCTGCAAGTGTATGTAGAATAATTGCAGAAATCTTCAGAGATAGACATCTACTAATTATATTGTCTAGTTTAACTCTTCTTTTTGGATTTTTAAACACCTGAGCTGTGTCAATAGTGTTTCTTAAATGTCTTATTAATTTGGGGTTCTCAAAATCTGAACTTCCTTTTTTTTTAATTCATTATATGCTACTAGTTTTGAAATAGTGCTTCAGCTCCTGTTTGCAGAAACTGGAATGAACATGCCTCACTTTTGGGATATCTTAACAATGTCACCAAGAGATAATGCAATGACTTAATAATGTAGTGTTGTGGTGGAACAAGAGGAGAGACTCACCAGCTAACACTTCCCATAAATGTGTTTTCCTCCTGTACCTTGCTGGTTGTGTGAACCATCTACAAAGTAATTGCTTTATTCACGAGTGTGAGTCAGACACAGTTTTTAATGCCATATGCAGAGTCCTTCCTTTACTGGCTGCTAGGAGTACCATTAGATTGTTGTTTTTTTTTTTTTATTTTTTACTCAGAACTGTCTGCTACTCTAATTGCTTCAGTTTAACACTGTAAAAGCCTTACCATCTGTTTTTTCAGCAAAGCGAGATATTCCATCTACCCAAGCCTCACAGGTTTTTGCAAAGTATTTATGTCCATACATCTCTTCCAGTGGCTTCTTGACCTTTTCGCTCCACTTTGAAACATCTCGGATGCCTACACAAAATAACATTGAACCGTGTTAAGTCCTTCCCAGCAACAAGATATAACCCGGTACTGTCAACACCTAATACAAGTAAGTTTTCAAACCAGATCACAGGTGTGTACTTCAAGCTTGAAACCACACTGAATGGTTTTAGATCGTTCACAGTATGGAGAGGGTATAAAAAAGGTAGTTTTATCATCTCTGCTGGGGTCTTTCTGAGTTGCAGCAGACTATCTTGTTATTGCGGTCACAAGGAACAGCAGAAAAAAATAATAACCAAAGGACCCAGTCCTAAAACTTCTGATGTTTCTTTTTGGAGGGCTTGTAGAAGAGAAGCTCAAGGAGGTACTTTGTGTATGAAAAGGGGACTGTTTTGTAACAGTGTGCCAGAGCTGGCAATTCATTTTTTATATCCTTCAGCCTTTTGCTTTGGCTCATGGATGGAAGTTCTTCCATGGCTCCTACCAGTATTCAGAGGAAGGAAGCTCTTACTAAGGCATTCCAGCAGGCTGACATCATGGTACATTTGCCACAGTCTTACAGAAAAACAAGCAACTTTACTTAGTAGAGCTCTGTGACTCATGGCAGGCTGGCTAAATCTGTACAAATAATCTGACATTCTAGTTATTTATTTATCAGATTTACCGTTTTTTTTGCCGCTAAAATTTTCAGTACTGCTCCCAACCCAGATATCCACAAAGATGACTTTCACTAAACTGTATTTCAGCTGTACAGCTTTGTATCACTAAAGCCCAAAACAACGTTAGCATAGCACAGATCCTGAAAGAGGCCTTGAAAGTACAGAATCATCAAACTGCAATATATGCCACTAGCAAAGTTTTTAATAGGTTTCAAATAGGAATTAAGGGAAGAAAGCAGTGAGGTGTTAATTAGCAAACACAACCTGTCCAGCCAAATGAGCAAGGTAGCAGTGACTGCAAGTGCTTTATAACAGCATCTAATTGGAAGCAAGTTTGCTCACCCCAGGCTGTTTGTTGCTGTTTGCCTTATAGAATCTACTGTTTTATCCTTGTGGCTGGCCTTAATTTAAAAAGGGTGGGTTGGGGGGAGAAGCCAATGTTGAAAGGACATAGATACCAAATAAACACCTTTCTCTCCTACCAAGCCCTTCACTGAAGAAGGCTGTAGAAGGCCTGCACTGCTACTCCCTGAGCTCCATCACCCAGAGAGAGATGTTGAAAGCACCAGTCCATGAAGAGGCCAAAGGTCAGCATTGCTGCAGGTGCTCTGTGTAAAGTAAGGCTTTTTTTTTTTAATAGAATTTTTTTTTAACATTTTGCCCTGTTGACTGATACTAACTGACATGCATTTCACAATTGCATAATAAAAACTTCATACATATAAAAGCACGTAAAGAAATAAAGCAGCACTTTACAGAGCTAGAAAACATTTTGCTTGCTGAACTAAAAAATGTACTACTACCAATGAAAGTGCTTTAGTATAGGTGAGGTAAGCACACATGTGTCATACATGCACTTGTAATTTAGCTGAAAGGAGACAGTCATATTTCACAGCTGGTATAAATCAAAATCCAAACACTTAAATGAAGCTATACTGGGTTACATTTGCTGACAGCTGCTTTTAATTTCTAATTTCAAATGGAAATAAGGTCTCGTTATGAGTTCACTAGCAGTTTTTGCTATTTTCCTTTAAAGTTACAAATGCCCAGTTTCTATTTCATGTGAGTGAAATAAGGATCACGAATCCCAATGTTTTTTTACTTTGCAAAGATTTTGTAACCATAGTAATTAACTTTAAAGGAATGCAAATAAGAAAGGCATCTGAGGACACTTGCTTGAATGATTCATTTGCTTCCTTAATACAAATGGTAAGTTAAGAGCTTGTTTTCTTACTGTCTATGTATTATATAGGCCCTAGAGGCAAAATTTGTTACCTGCTAGCCCAGTGACTTTTCTGTGGACCTTGTCTGAAGTTGCGCAAGATGTGAGAAATGAAATCAAGCCTGGGATCAGTAGTATTATTTGCAATTTATTTTTAGGAACTTGTTACAGCAACCAAAATTTACTTTCTGAAAACTACTGATAAGCTGTTATAACTTATGCTGTTCAGCAGCTGTTGGTAAGGACCTTTTAAAAATTACATTATATTAACCTTGGAGTGATTGTTAGGCAGCTTCTCACTATGACTTTAATCTACCCTTATACTTAGCAACTTAGTGAATTTTGTATCCTGTTCCTTTCACTTTGTTGTCAACTCTGTCTCCACTTAGCTGTTATGTGACTAAGATCCTTAGGTCAAGAAGATATTATAATAATTCTTTTAGGCTATGATACTCATTTTGTACATACCATTATAAATTCTCACATCCTCTTGAGTAACGCTGGCATTTGCTCCCCAGACAACCAACTTGTGGATAAGAGTTGGGTACTTTGCGGCTGCAATGAGTGCAGTAATTCCACCGTCGCTCCACCCCAGCAAAGAGAACTTCTTAAATTTCAGTGCCTTGATTTGTACAAGAAAGTTATATGCAAATCACCAGCTGGTTTTACAAGGAAATATAAAAATATTTCTCGAAAACAGTACAGATATAAACACAACGCTATATAGTTGAACTATAGTTAGCTTTCATAATAAGAAAATATAATTTTCCTGCTGTACGTAAAAATATTTAAGAAAAGTTCAAATATTTAGAAAAAAAGAAATTATACTTGCTTTCCAATTTTCTATACTGTTTAATGAAACAGGCACTAGCCATATTAGATTCTTGCTGCATTTAAAAAAGCTCTCTTAATTTTAAGAAATATTTATTTAAAATGGAGAATAAAGACTTTTTTAGAGAGCCTGATGGTATCAAGAATCTGTGGATTCTCTTGGTATAAATTTGGCAAAGACCATCACATTGTGAGATGGTAGGTAATCCAAGACCAAGATGAACTTAAGAAAAAAAGAAGTTTAAAACTTGATAAATGAAACCCAGTGATCTAATTTACTGATGCTAGGTCATCTGAAAAAAACAAACTGCTCTGTAACAAACAAGAAGTGCTTGATGTATTTGCTACAGGATTGTGTCAATTTTTAGTCCCTAATTCACATTTTCTGAAGCTTTTACATGTACATTTTAAATGTTACCTCATGGTGAAATGCAATTCAAAACATTATTAATGAAATTCCTCCTCCTTGAAAAGGAAGGCTCAGGGCAAAAAATATGACAACCAAGACCTTTATTTATTCTGACTTGTACAATGCTTTCCACTAGAATTTGAAACTCTTGTTTCCTCATATATCGCAATCTGCGGTCGGGGGTACCAGCGGGGACAGGAGAGAGGATTTTGTGTGTGATGTTCAGTGGGCAAAGGGCAGGGAAGGTAAGGACATGAAGGAGCAAACACATCTGAAGGTTGTATAGGGACGATATTCAATGGTTAAGCAGTACTTGCAGTTTTGTGTATAGAAACCACAGTTTATGAACTCTTTCACAAACACAGGTAAAGGTTTCTAAAGGCTTTTTTTGTTTGGTTTTTTTTTTTTCAGAAATTACAGCCTTTTAGATGTGATTAAGAAAGACGATGTACTTTTGGAGGAAAAAGAGCAAGTTAGTTGAATGGATTGTTTTGGTGCTTGGTGTTCTGTTTTTGGAAGTCCAGGCTTGCTTTCTTCTGCCCAAAGAAAGCAAAAATGCAGGCAGCGAGAGAAACAACTACAGAGAGAGAAAAAGCAGTTCCTGGAAGCTTACTCCTGCTTGTAAACTTAATGCTCAAGTGAGGTATAACTTTATCGGTCAACTTGATACCTAGCAAACTTCTACTGCTAGCAGGCTTTTCTGGTTTTGGCTTCTTCCTTGGCATTAGGCTCACTGTAGTGTTGCTCAATATTAGATTTCACCCAGCTAAGCCTGAAAAGAAAATAAGGTAGGGGAAAGAAAGAGACATGTAAGGTAAGAGCTGACAGCAAGAAAAGAAAACTTTGAATTTTGGCAGCTGATCAAAAGTTAGCTCTGGCCTGCAGAAAAAGTATTTATCTGTAACCAACTTTTGGTATTAGGCTGCTGAAGGGTTATTGGTGTCTTGGCAAGTTTCAGGAGTGGGCAGCAGTGCTTGTAAAGTTCAAGTTTTTGCTGTTGCTGCTGCTGTTCTCCTACCTCAAATAGCAAATTACAGATTTCAAAGTCAGCTGATGGGTGGAATAGCTGATTAAAAGTTTTGTTCTTCATGCCAGGCTATTTGCCAATGCTTCAACTGAGATCTATTTGCCTCCAGTATTTCTCTTGTTTACTAGCCATTATCTTGACGCATTCCTTGGGTTGTCTCAGGATGCCTTTGTAGCAGGAGGAATTTAACTTATTCTTTGCAGCCTTCCAAAAACCAACATGATGTAACAGATGTCTTGGATATGATATGCATGTGTGCTTGCTTTAACCTTGAACTACTTACACTACAGGCCTCTACCTAACATTGGCAATAACCTGAGAGCTGGTTGCACCTCTTCAATTCCGTGATTGCAACAGTATTTTGTACCATGTGCTTTCATTGGATCACAGGAAGCATAGCACAAGTAAGGGTTGTGGCTGATCCACAAAAAAACTTGGAGAAGTCCAAGCCCATCCTTTCTCTAGGAGAGTAACTCTGAAGAGTAAGAACTTCTTAAATGTCACCACTAATTACTTCTATGATTGTTTCAATGTTATTGGCTTTTGCTATTGTTACACATTGGGAAGCAGTGCAGCAAAGTGGACTTATTTGCACTGTACTCCTTTTATTTCAAGCAAACTCCTTCACAGAGCACATACGGTGATACAGAGCGGTATCATCTGCATCAAGGTGACAAATACTCTGCAGAATTTCAGCTTTTGTTATTTAACAGAAACCTTGCAGCACTCACAGCTCCAGCAGAGACAACAGAATCTGAAGGAGCCCAGAATAAATGTTCTGAGGGTTCACCTATATGGGTGGTTTTTTTGGCCAAGTGTAGGCCAGAGGGTGTAGGTAAAGCATACATTATTATAAAGCCCTCTGCAGGAATTATGGCTTTGTTTCATTCTAGAAATCCTTGTTGCAATGACTCCTTAGGATTTGTGTTATCCTTCATGTTATGCTAAAAGAGAAGCAAGTTACCCATGCTTGGGAAGATTTTAATAAATTGTTCTTATATGCTTATATCAATAAGCATCTTCAAAAAAACAGGATGCTATGTCTCATTTGTTTTGGCAGCTTTAGACATTGGTAGTTTGCTGTCCTGTTTGACTGGAAGCTACATGGTTACATTCTCTTTAGAGACAGTTCTGTTTTCTATTTTGCATTTATTAGTATTTGGACAGAGGCAGAAAAGGGGGTTACAACCATTTCGACTGAAAGGTTGTCACCTATCCATGGCAGCAATCTTTATTTCCTTTGTTAGCATAGCAGAAGAAATTGGTGATTTACAGTGTAGAGAGACTGTTTTTATGGTTAGAGGGCAAAACTGTGTCTTAATCCTGATCCTGCTGTCAGACTGACTTTGTTTCGCTACACAGAATGCTCCAGGAAGGCTGCATTTCCAGTTGGGAAAGGTTACTACTTATTACAGAAATACAGTTGGATTGACTGTCTGAATCTTGTCTCATATTTTTGGAATGTTAATGCTCTGTCAACTTTCTTAACGTGGCCAAAGAGACTGTATAGCTTAATACAACAAATCCAAAATATTAGTTGAAACTAAATCAGAAAATAGTGTTAGCACTTACAGGATGGAATAAAAGAGGAACACAGATTGAAATAAAAAATTCTGCAAGATGGAGAAGTAATAACAGCTTTAGGTCATATTCTTTATAATCTCAATAGCTGTATTAGTTATTAAGATCTGGTACGACCACAGGAACTCTTCAATTTCCCACAAAAATTATTTCAGTAATATGCTGTGAAATTCAAAGTGTCAAGTTAATTTTTAGAATCAAATGTTTCTTGAAATGGGCTGCTCAAGGCAAAATGCCAAGATTCTATTAATTAGAAAATTTTCAGAGAACATTTCACTACTGTCATCCCTTCAGTTAAACCACTTAGCATAGACTTTGGTATTTATATACACTTTACCTAACCTTATAGGGTTCTTGGCTGCAAACCTCTTAGGGCAGGGTCTTGGAATAAAAAAAGAAAAAAAAAAAGCTTTACAATTAATTCCCACTGCTGAACTTCTATGTATATAGCAGAAGATATGGAAGAAGAAAACGTTTTCCAGAATAGTGTGCATCGGCCCAGTTTTAAGCCTTCATTTGTACGCTCTTTTGCATAACTTGCTGTCTACTGGAAACAACCTGTTCAACAGTACTCTTCCTCCTTCTCACAATTTAAGGTAAACAGCTTTTACATATATATATGTAAAACAGTAAAATCTCAGAATAGATTTACCTGCATAAGATCCACAGCATCTTTTGCATCCCTCTCAAAGAAATCTGGAGGAAAGTCTCGAGATGGAGGAATGGACTGTCCATATCCCCGAGGATCCCAAGCAACAATTGTGAAAAGTTTCTTATTCATAGACTTGAGCTGTGGTCCAAAATCAGTTTGACCACACCCTGAAACATGATCATTTTTTAATTTTAGTAACTACCATAATACATAAATAGTATAAATACTCTAAATGGAAACCTGAGGAAACTTGTATTTTAATTCTAAAAAAGAGATTATTCATCAACTGAAGTACATTTTACCTCTAATTGCAACTTACCATTGTGACTCTCAGACAGGAATTACCAAAAAAAAATCTTTAGAACTATCTAGAATATGCTATCTAGATACACATATCTAGAATATGCTGAGGAAAACCCATTTGTGCTAGGTGTGTAAGCTTTTCAAAAAGTGTGCTCTACACAGAGGCTTCAATACAGAGTCTTAAGCTGAGTTACCCATGTAGGATTTATCTTTAATGCATTTAAAGCACTGGTGTGGTCATTGCTGTTTATCTAGATAGCACAGATGAAACTGACAGGGGAGGAATATACTGACTCTAGCTACAAATTTGTAACTGAAAAGCACTGTGCGAGACAGTTGTTCTTACTCGATAAAACACTTCTATGAGAATGTTGGTGCTTAAAGCTGAGCTTTAAATAATTTGTTGCCTGAGGAGACAGTGGCGACAAAAAGCATAAAACTGTGACTTTTGATTTTTCCAATATGTATGTTGCCAAAATAAGTCAAATACAGCCATTTTTCTGATGTAGAACAGTTTCTTTTACTGATGGCACAGATCTGCAAAGGATTAAAAAGTATAGTACTCCAGCCTACTGCATGAAGCTGTCTTTGAACACTAGCATGAAGGTAAGACTGCAATTTATTTCTGATTTGCAGTATGGTCATGTATGGTAACAGTATCACAAGCTACTTCATTAAAACCTGTTCAGATCTAATATGTTCAAATGATGTAAATCAAATATTAAATTGACCATCCATTGTTATATTAAAACACCATTTAACGGCATTTAAGACGTTTTTTCTGCTTGGAGAAATATATCCTTGGATAACTCCTCCTAGAGGAGTTATCAAGTGGTCTAGGGGATAATAGAGACTGTATATAGCATGCCCTGATGAGCTGACTACAGCCTGGCACGATCTCTTCTCTCGTGCAACACCAGTTAATAGCTAGGGTCAGAAGAAAACTATCAGGTTGTTCGAAAAATACTGACCCTAATGACATATTCTTATGTTGGCTTTGTATGAATCACTGCACTATCGTACATACACTTGTTATATTTTTTGTAACTTAAAAAAAAAAATCCACAAGGCTGAAAGCATATCTGAATGCTGTGTTTTCTCAGTACTTTTCTAGTTAGAAAGACAAACATCACTTTCGTTTTAATGTAGTTTACAAATAGTCTAGAGACTAATTCTGTTGAGCTAAAAACCACTATCTGGATGCCACAACACTTATTAGTCTGTTAATACTGTAAGTAGTACACAATAATATTGAAAACTTAGTATCAGTACAAAGGGAAGAAGTATGTGACAGATTGTAAAGCTCACCCTCACGTTTTGCCCCAAACTGTTAAATAATACACTTAATAATGGTAAAGATACTAAGCCTAATTATTACTGTTTTGTTTATTACTGAACAGTAGCAATGTACACCCAATAATAATACAACTGAAGAAATACATTATTTCTATTTAAAGAGTTAGTATTGGTCCTACTGATGGTCTGCCATAAACTGCTACTAAGTCTGATTGGTTCTTTGGAACTGCAAGAACCCAGAAAAAAAAAAAGCCTGTGTTAATTTTAAAAGGTTGTTATCAAAAGCAGTGGTCTCAATGGAGAGGTACTACTTAGCTAGCAGAACTTGTTGCCCATATCAAAAAAACCCACCGAGAATCTTAATGATGTTGCCCTGAATAACCAAAACATGAAAACACATTTTAAGCAAAAAGTCTCAACTGTGCTTTTTGCACTATGATAATGAACTGCAAGTGCTGCATTATGTCTATTAATTCAATTGGAATGCACCTAGTTTCTAAAAAGGAATGCATAATTCAGTCTGTGTAACAAATATAGCTGACCTGATTTTTCCCCCCCTGTTATTTTGTACCTTGTGTAGCTATTTGCCACTTATGCTGGACACCCCCTTTGCACAGTTAAATCCAAAAATGTGAGTGACTATTACACAAGTCAAGACATTGTATAAAAGGTACCTGGTGAGATAAATGAAATATTTTAAAGCTGTTAACTGATTGCAATAACTCTGCCTTTCCTATCTGTCGTATGTGTGGCAATTTTTTTTAATGACGATGCTCCACAATCAAGCGTTGAACATACTACAAAATAGTTTTGTGCAGTCTAGTTTCAGACCAGATGGTGAAAGAGGCATTTGCTCTACAAAGGTAAGACAAAATCTCCAGACCTAGCATTCCGGGAAGCAGAAGAACTGCATGGCTTCCTTCTCCTGTCTGCTGATAATGCAGGTGGACTCCATTCACTTGGATTTTGGCAGATGTTATTGAAGTACTAGGGATGGGGAAAGGGAAGAGAAAAAGGGAAACATTCAAACAGTTAATTCTCATTATTACATGGTCATTCAAGGAATACAGAATAATTACTTTTTCTAGATATTAACGACAATACAGTGAGATTTAAATGGGCCACTTGCCTTTCATGGGTGCACAGAAGACTAAATAAAAAAAAAAAAACTTATCAGGATCAGAGAAGTATTTAGTTGTCACCACTATGTAACATTTGTACTTAGGTTTCACAAATGTAGTTAAATGACTTAAGTTAAAGGGAGGTTAGTTGCGGGGGGGGGAGAATCTTGACTGTGCAACAAGAGGAATATAAAAGCAGCTTCACATAGCTACAGAAATGTGCTGAGAGAAATATATTAGAGAGGAGAAACCTCATTCTGTCACTGCATAACTTTTGAAATGGCTGGTGTTCACCTTGTTATTACTAAACTGAGCCTCTGCTAAAGAAACCACAATCTATCGTTAGGGTTCCTCATGAACCAGAGGGTCTACAATGAAAACTGCCTTGCACTGAGATGAGGGTGGAGAAATGTGATAACAAGGTATCTGTCAGTGTAACCTCAGAAGGATATAATGTTCAATCGGAAATTACCACACGAACAAGCCCACCCACTAAAGAAGTTCCACAGAAGCTGACTGCATAGGCCGCTTCTCAGCCCTGATCCCTAAGTCCCTACCTTAACCTTCAGTACAAAGCAGGACATGTAAATTCAAACAGGTAACCTGAGGTACCATGCCTACAATACACACACCTAGCAAGAAAGCAAAAGTAGCATAGAGTGAAGGTATCTTCTTAACAGTACAAACCATTGCAGCTCCCAGGCAAGTTTGTGCCCTGGTGATTGCGGGACATCTTTTCAACAACCTAACTCATTATATTGGAAGGTAGTAATATGGTACAAATTTTGCTATTTAGTTAATGGCTAAATCTTATTCCCCACACTTGTCAATTTGCCTAGATAAATGTTCCTGCCCTATGAATTCAGTCAACGTGAATTTCACACGCGGACTTACAGAAATGTTGTTTTCCAGTCTTATGGGTAACAATAATCTTTATTCCATGATACGTACTGTGCAACTTATTAGAAATTCAGTTTTAACATATAAAATCTGAACTAATTGCAGCACGTAAGCATAGTCCCACCCGTACGGAATTCACAATGACACATTAAAGGTAAAAAATCCCACAAAATGAAACCCTTCTCATAAGGCAAATGGAAAGGAACAATAGCCTGAGGACTCAGGTAACCAGTATGTAAGTGGCAGCTGAACCACAGAACCTGTTCAACACAAAGCCATTTAGACTGTACATAAAATCTACATAACACAACCAAAAATGCCACATGGCTAAATATAAGCTGTGGATTTGCAGAATAGGATCAGCTGTTTCCACCTGTGTAGATCCAATTTTAAAACTGAAATACAAACGCAGATCTGTGGCAAGAATATAGCTCAAAGAAACTCACCGTGCCATTATAACTTCACTGAGTTTTCCTGAATTGTTATGTAAACATGATTCAAGTGATTCCTTTGTAATGTGAAACCTTCTTTAAGTCCCTGTATCACGCCTGATGCGGCTATATACTTCACAACTTGAATTCTGAATGTAGTATTCAGATGGCCTTCTTATCCCTTTTTGAGCATTTGAGTTTTGCTTCTTGCTATTTATAAAAGAAACTGTTTTGTTGTTTTTAATTTGATATACCATCTTTTGGTTTGTCATATGTTTCAACAGGTTATTTTATCCTAGTTCTCACCACAGCAAATGAGCAACTTGCTCTTATTAATTTTTATAGAAATATGTGATTTTTTTTTTTTTTTCCTGATTAGTAATTGCCAATAACGCTTCCGGTAACGCTTCCGGTCCTGAACAAAACTGAAATAATCACCATTCTGCTACCATTACTAGCATCTAGTTTAAAGAAGGGACATGTATTCTGCTTTCCTCATCCAGATACTAGATTTTTTTAAACAGTTCTACGGTTTTTAGGATTAATTATTAACGTCAGGAACTTGAGAATTTTGGAGTTTGCAATGTTTTTCTATTCTTGGATCATGCCTCAGTGCAAAGTCCAATGAAATTCAGGAGTTTCACGTACAGAGTATGTTCAATACTTTCTGGCGTAAGAAAAAATGAGTTGTTTTCTTGTGTGCTGAGACACTGTACTGGAACTGGCTACACCTAAAACAGATTTAGTCTTCTCCATACCAAGCTTTTGTGAGTCTGAAGTCACTTTGGTATGGATGTCAGCACAAAGGATTAACTTTTGTAAAGTTTTCTTCAAGACTGCATTTTCCACTGGTTGGAAAGCCAGGTTAAAACAAAACAAACCAAAAAAACCCCACTATATTGTAACTGAATTAGTAGTGAAAAGGTTTGTAGCACTTTGAGAAGCACTGAGGGTGACGGAACACTGGAATGGGCTCCCCAGAGAGGTTGTGGAGTCTCCTTCTCTGGAGATTCAAAGCCTGCCTGGACACAACCTGCTCTGAGTGAACCTGCTGTGGCAGAGGGGTTGGACTAGATGATCTTCGAGGGTCCCTTCCAACCCTGACCATTCTGTGACTGGGTACATACTGCCTGTGTCTACCAAGACAGCACAGATGCAGAGTAGGCAGGTCTTGTACTGTGCCTTGTTGGAGGCTGCATTTCACCTCGTACTCTTAATCTGGGAACTACCTTTCTGCTCCAGCTGTGCTACAATACAACCTAGTCTTTATCTGTGAAGGAGGGGAAAAAAATGTGGTATTATGTCAGTTTTCCTTAACAGGATTTGCAGAATAAGCAGTATTATATATATTACATGCATATATGAGGGTTAATGGTTTTAAACTCAAAGAAAGTAGATTTAGATTAGATTAGGAAGAAATTCTTTACTATGAGGGTGGTGAGACACTGGAACAGGTTGCCCAGGGAAGTTGTACATGTCCCATCCCTGGAAGTGTTCAAGGCCAGCCTGGATGGAGCTTTGAGCAACCTGCTCTAGTGGGAGGTGGC
>JAHREE010000131.1:2970781-2983912 GCA_033628505.1 Tringa tobata | reverse complement strand
GTGCTGAAGAACTGAGGGATAAGGTAGAAAGGTTTCATCATACCAATGTAGGGGGAGAAAAGAGGTAATTAGAAATGTAAAACCAGAAGCCTTAACCAGATAAAAGGGAGATGAGAAGGTGTGTGTACCACTTAAGAAAAAAATAGGGTGATTCCGGATGGGTTAACCCCATTGCCATTGTGACAAACGTTGAGGGGTCTCTTTGCAGAAAAGGCTGTCACAGTCGAGGTGCTGCACCATGCATTATCTCCAGGCTTCCAGTCCCAGCTCTGCAGCATATGAGCCCTGGAAAGCAGCTGTTCCTCTCCCAGGTACTTGGATTGTGCAATCCCTCTCACAGGCAGTATCCTGCCTTCTTCAGCCTGGGGGGAGGTAACTGGCATGACAGTTGGGGCAAAAATGGCACTGGCAAACCCCCCTTTTCATTGTGTGTGTGGACAATGACCAACTCCATGAGGGGTGACAGGAGAGAGCTGCTCTCGAGGAGATTGCTGTCTGGGCTCATGGAGCAATAGCCCCAGATGCAGCTCTGGAACCAGCACCTTACCAAGGCTGATCTGGGAACAAAAAGTGTGTAAAATCACGGGTCCAAACTGCATTCACCCTACTTGGTTCACCAGAATGTGCCATCTTGTTAGTAAAGCAGATTTGGACATAATGATGGGCAGCTGGGAGAATTAAGTATTTCAGCTCAACTATTTCCTCAAAAAATGTTCTTCTCATAAATTAATGGCTCAAAGGAGAGAAAAAATGCTTTGAGTAAGGCAGGCACAGGCTTACTCTTACATAGCCTGTGGAATGAGTTGAGAACAGCTGGGGCGCTAGTTCTCCTGTCCACTTCCATAAAATATTTGTATTTGTCTGGTTACTGCTGATGGTTCAGGTTCTGGGAGCTAACTGTTTCTGGCCATTGCATGGAAAAGAAAAGAAAAAAGTGTCCTGGCAGCCAGGCTGTGCTATTGGTGCTGGATGGATTTGTTCCTTATGGAACTGGCGGCAGTGAAACGGTGATTCAAAAACCATTTCCCAGCCCACACGTATTTTCTCAAATTTCTTGTGGGGGATAGAACTGCAGAACAGTGAGATATTTAAATATGCTTATTAAATTACAAGGACAGAGTAATCTTCTGAACTATAGAAAATATATATCTACTCTTTTTTTTACGTCCTCAGGTTGTAGAAAATCTAGAAAAGACCTAGTGAGTTATTGAGGTAGTATGTCCCTTGAGACATGCTGGAACATCAGAAAGAAAGAGTAATTCCAGCTCTCCAGAGGCATTAATTTCACCCACACATGGGACTCTGTATCAGGAGCAGTGATTCCATACAAGATACTAGAATCCATTGGTGGAGCTTTAACTCTGGAGCTTTCAAGGAGGACCTCATTTGCCAGGGCCTTCAGGCCACTAGTAGGCTTTAATGGCCATCACAAGCCTCACCTGGGGTCTCCTCCCACACACTCTAGTCATGTGCCCAGGAGCCTTAGTTCAGCTCAGGGGCTATGGGTCTTTGCCCCAGCTCCAGCTGTGTTACAGCCATATCTGTATCTGGTTAGGGTCTCCACTGATTCGGGTGTTGTTGTAAACTTTGCTTCTTGCTGCAGACTTGCTGCCTGAGTCTGTGTGTACATGGACTGATCATTTTTGCCTCTTTTATTTTAGCTACTTCTGTGAAGTTGAAATATCCTGCTGCTTTCATGCCTGTTTTGATGCTTGAGCTCTCGTGCCTCTTGGACCCTGAGCGTTAGAGCAGACAACATTTTCCCCTTAGGACAAAACCTCATTGCTCCAGGTCTACAAAGAGGTAAGCTTTGGGTAGTGCTGAATTGCCAAGTTCAAAATCAAGATGTGAAAATTTTGATGTTTCTATGATTTGCTATTAACCTTCCAAACAAGAAAGACTGAGTGGACATGGAATGCCTTTTGAAGCTGTGAAGTGTGGAGAGCAGCAGCATGTGTTTTTGTAGCAGCAGGCCTATTTAGCTAGAATATTAGCCAAGTTGAGAGCAACCGGACTTACATTGCAAAGAAAAGGGTGCTTTGCCATAAGCAGAACAGCTAGTAGAAAAGGATCCTGGGTACCTTGGCTCAAAGAACATTTCAGACTGATGAGGAAACAGATGTGTATTTGAGAATCTTTAAGATCTAATCTAATAAGAAAATTTAAGAATTTTCTTTATATTTGCCTGGATTTTTCTTATGCTAGCAAAGGATAGTCGTCTGTCAGTTTAAGTACTGTCTGCATACTTTTCATATAAATGTGTTATAAATCTGAAGTGCCCAAGTGTAGATGTGTACATGTGAGGTGGTCTGATAATTTCAAAGTTGACTATGATCTGCATCCTGTAAATTGAAGCAGAGTCTTGGTACAATTTTTGTTCAGAATGAGGGCATTTTAGACTCGGAGACCTGAAATGGCTCCAAATACTCCGGTACAAAAGCAGAAACAGCTTGTCCCTCGGATAGGGCAAGAGTACCATTCAGAAGATGGTTCTTGATATATTTATGGAAGGGGTTGTATGAATCTATTTTAGTGAACTCGGTGCTCCAAACGTCTATTTCGGTGCTCTGTTTAGTTCTCTCGACTTGAGGTGTGTGTGGGGTGCACAGGAATTGCAATCATTCAGAATCCAAGCAGTATTACTGGTTTGCTAAGGTGATTAATGTGGATTTTTGTCTCAAACAGCTCTCATCAAGCATCTCTCTGAGCTCTGTAAGCTCTAATGCTCATTATCTGATCACATATTAGCTCGGGCAGAAGTTAGTGTCTGTACCAAAGAGAGGAGGAAACTCTGCTAAAGAGGAAGGAAGTGACCTACTTAGAGTTGCAGAGAAGGAGTGAGAGAGGAGAGGGAAACCCAGTGTAAGTCAGGAGTCTGGCCTTCTTCTTTTCACACGTAGGGAATAATTCCTCCATCAGAAAGATAGCTTCTGGACTCTGTACCCTAGAGCCTGTTCTGTTCCTAACTTCCCTCTTTTCTTCTCCCCAGGGGCTGTGTTAAGGCTAGAGTATGAGAGCTACACTTTCCCTAGCTGCTGTTTTGTGGTGAGGAACAAATAAGCATCAGTCAGCTGACTCCTGATGCTCATTGGTATGCTCAGAGGGAAGCCTGGCATGCTGCTAGGACCACTTTCTGCAGTCTGCAGAGACTGGGATGAGGAAGGGGTGGAAAAAATGCCTGGAGGCATAGGATCCAGGGAAGACAGCCCTCCCAAGTTCTTGTTAGCTCTGATGTGGCCCTGCTTGTGCTGGATGATCCTTCCTATTTTGTTTCTGTGTAGCTCCTTCTCACTATGTACAAGGCTGGATGATGTTTCAGAGACTCAGAGATTCCTACTTTATTTTCCATGTGCCTCCAAGGCTGAAAAAAGCTTTTCACTTGTTTTAGCACAAAGATGAAAAATCTATCACAGCGAAGTGACATAGTTTATTTACAGCTGCTTGATCAGTCAGAGGCCAAGTTCTCCAGTGTTGCCTCTCCTTGGAAACTGGCCTCTGAGGAAGAGGAGAGCTGTATGTTGCCAGCTCGGTTCAAAGTTCACTCATCAAATACTTGCAACAGTGTCCTCTCTGAGTTTTTCATTCAGTATTATTAACTGGTGTTATTTAGAAACTATTTTTGAAGCAGTAAAACTTTCCTAAAATTCTTAGCTGCTTATACACTGTTAGTGGGGACATAGTAACAAAATTAACCAAATAAATCACTCTGATTTACATGGATTCTAATCCTCTCTGCATTTAAGAATTTCATCACCGATTGGCTACTGTGTAATGATGACTGTAAGCTACATGGTAGAGGATGTACTTGAATGGTATTTGGTCATTTGCTGTTAAACAGTCTTCTAGCTTTGCCTCTGAAGAAAATCCTCCTAGACTTGTTGCCTACAGTAAGAAGAAAGCAAAAGCATGTGATTTCAAGGAACGCAAGAATTTTAGGTAGGGTACTCTTTAGTATCTTAAACTAGTGCTTTCTCTGAGCAGAACTCAACTTCTTATTGTTTCCCTGTAGCTCCTTCTTGCCATCTACAAGGCTGGACATGAAAGCATGATCTAAAGTCTCAAAGCTCTTACTCTCTGCAACCCGCAGTCTTTTTCTCCCTGGCTTGCACCTCATCCATCTTATGAAAAATCTTTGTAAAGTTGCTGCATTACTGCCACCTCTGCCCTTGAGGCTGATAGTTTGCCAGTTTGATGTGAAATTTCTGTTCTGTCTCTTCTTTCTTTTGCATGAAGGGTATCTGATCTCTGCCATAATATATCTCCCTCTTTCTTCCTTGCCCCCATTATTTTCCTGCATTTTTGATCTGTCATGAGTGGTTGCTTTTCAAAAATCAACTCCATTCTTGATTTATTTTTTTTTTTATTTGGGGGGGTGGTGCTGGATGAAAGAAACAACCCAGAAAGTTAATACTAGCTGATCTCCCCCTGCCATACCTAACGCTTGTATAAATTCTTAGGCTAGGGGAGAGCACTAGCTCTCTTTCTTTGGACCTCTTGTTCACCATTATCTTTTATGTTTCACTTAATTAACCTTGTATTGAGACTTATAGCTTTGGTTTTGACTATAACCATCTTAAGAAATAAGACCAGTCTTAATTAAAATATATCAAGAGGACCCACAGACTCCCTGGGGAGTTTATTCCAGTAGTTAATAATCCTTCTTATTAAAAATGTATTCTAATTTTGGCATGCCTGGCTGCAGCTTCCAGGCAATGAGTCCTGTTATGTGGCTTTCCACAATATGCTAAAGAGCTTGTGGTACTTCATATTTTCTGCCTAGGAAGCTGAATCTTCTTCTCTGTGATTGAGTTTTATAAGCATTGTTCTGAAAGAGACTGTGTCTAGCTTTCAGTTTTGTAGTTGTTTTCTGTACAATCTACAATGTCACCTGAACTAAAAGTACTAGTCCAGACAACATCGAAGCGAAAATGACCTTAATCTCCCGCATCCCACTCTAAAGATCTAGGACTGTCCTATGTCTAAATCTTGTTCTGAGATGCTTCATGTTTTGCTTTACATCTTCTTGTTGTTTCGGAACATAAGGTCCAGGCTTGCTTTAATAAAGAGAAAATGAAGCATTTAGTGTATGCCAATTAAATGATCACAATTCATTCTGTGTACCAAACAAGACAAGGCTCTTGTGAGGGGAAAAATAGCATGTTGTGTAAAGACTATAGGCGTATGAGAGCAAATGGAGTGTGTGTAAGAAATTGATGTAGAAATACAGTGAAATTAACCTTACTGGAACATAAATGGACTTCACAGACCTGTTTAGGAACCTGTTTCATGAAGTAACATAGTAGCTCGTGGTTGTAACTCTCTATGGACTGGCACAGAGGAGAAGGCTGCCTCCTCTCCACAGCCCCACTTCACCTCCCCAAACATGTATTGCTCTATCTGCTTCAAGAAGAATAAGTTACTATTTCTGGAAAGTGTTATGCTCGTTATACTAGAGAATGATGTCTTTTATCTGTCTAATATACTCAAGAGTTTATAGAAAATTTAGTATGTTGCTAAGTCCAAACAGTAAGGCAATGCAATAAATTCTGAGGAATTCAAAACATAAATATTACTGCGGCATGTACTGATACACCCCAAGATAGCATATGTATGTTTTAGCATACATTAACAATAAACATATAAATGCTCCAGTATCTTGGTGGATGAACACACTCTTTGTATTAATTTGTGTTAAACTCTTTATTTTGGGAGCCATTTCCACTATTGCCTTGTGCTAAGTAGGTTTAAACATGACAAATATGCTGGTGCTTGCTATGACTCCAGTTTCATTTTGCTTCTACTAAAATGGCGTCTGTTGTATCAAAGAGCAGGAATCCATTCTAACTACACTTTTATTAAACTGTCAGATTTTTTGAAAATAACCAGAAGTTAATGAACACTTACTGTTCCTTTCTATAGCATAAAGAATAACCTGGTCCAAAACATCTGCTGGAAATATTTGTAGATTTGATGGAACTAGGAGGTATCATCCTTCATAGGAAAAGTTCAGCATAATTAGTCTTAGGGCATAAAAATTTACAGCTCAGTAATGTTTCTTTCACAGATACTGCACATTTTTGCACACAATTGAGATTATGTCAACACTAATAAGTTAGAGTGGCAACGAACATTCCCAGGCATTGGGACACCGTCACCTATGCCACAGAACTGTTCAAGTGTTCTCTGACACAACTTCAGCACTATGAAATAGTCCTTCCAGAATATTTCAGAGGTTTAAAGAATTTTCTATCCTGGGAGCAGGATGTGGCATGCCAGTTAACCTGAGCACCCAGAAAGATTACTAGGCACTTTTAATTTACTAATAAAAAGCAGCCTAAGAGATTCAGAAACTACTAATGCTCCCCACAGTGAGTAAGAGAATGGGTCTTCTGTCATGCAGTAGTAAGGCACTTACCCTTTCCCAAACTTCATATTCCCAAGTTTTTACTTTGGATTGCATAATGATTAAACATTTTTTTTTCACTATTTAATGAAGCAGATGAGAAATCTACCATGTAAAATCTTTTCTAGCAAGCAATATAAAAATATAATGTAATATTAACCTGTGAAAGAAGAGTATTTTATCAATTATATACTTTTGAAGCCAAAAATAAATTTCGCTTTTATTTGCACTGCTTTTCTGCATAATTCTAGACATTCGTATTTAATAAACAGTATAAAAAGATTTAAAAAAAATTATCATATTGACTTAGAACAATCTGGGATAGTACCCTTGTAAGTATTGGAACTTCTGGCAAAATTTAAGATTTTATTTTATTTTCTGTCCAAGTTTTTCAAGGAGTGAGTCAGTCTTTCATACTACTACTGATGTATTAGCATTGCTGAAACGGCATGCTTTTGTCCAGAAGTAAATAAGACTACCAACGTGTTTCAAGATAGAATCTAGAAATTTTGTATATCGTGTTCTCCTCAAATCAATACTACTATTGCATTTGGCCATCATTACCTTCGAACAATCATTTTATTCAGAAGGAAGATGCTTATTTTCTTTTATCCTCTAGGAGACCAACTATCTTGACATAATTTTTTTGATTTATTGGAGATATTCATTGAAAACTGTTTGGCAGAAAAAACGCGTTCCAAAAAGTCTGTGCAAAAAGGAGAGCTCCAGAAAATCTGTTCAAAATTATTACTTGTTATTGGGAGGTCTTCAGGAAAAAATACCCTTATTTTTCCCCAGTTCTCAGTCAATTTATTCCTCATTGATTTCCATCAAACTAGTAAGAAGATCCAGTCTTTGGCAGCCATAGAGGGCTTTGGCAAGCTTTCCAACTGTAGCACCTTTGGAGCCTTCCCTCATTTCCCACTTAAGCAGCATTTGGTAAACTTTCTCTTTTAGTCCATCTCGTTCATAGTCGTGATCAATTTCATCAATCTCAGGATTGCAGAAGCCCAGTTTACGAGCGCAGTGCTTCCACTGTTTAGCTAATTTCTCTCGCACTAGATTCAGATGTTTCTCAGTCAGGACAGTAGTATCGTCTGCAACAAGAAAAAGAGTTTAAGAAAATGGCATAGTTTGACACTTCTGTTCCTTTCGCTGTCTTGCCTGCCCTCCCTCAACTAGTTATCGGTAATGTCTGGAAACAGAATTGTAGTGATACAATCAGAAGTGGCTTATGTGGAGGCAGTATTACCCAGTGATGCCAGGAAAGAAACTCCCAATCAGAACGTGTGTATTCAGAGGTCAGTTGCTGGACTTGCTTTTTGATCTGAGGTTATCATAATTTCTCACTTAAGCCTGCAAAATTGAAAAGCTCCTTCCTAGTGTTCTTATACAGCTGACTGATGTCTAGATTACATGTTTTATGTTATGGGACACTATTAATTTGTTTACTTGGGAATACACTGGGATAGTTTAATTCAGTATTGACAAACAAAAATAAATTCAAGTCCAATTTCTACCTGAATGAAGTGATCGTGGCCCCAAGCCTGTCAGTGTTCAAGAAGTGTTTGGACGATGCTCTTAGATATATGGCTTAACTTTTAGGTTCTTCTGTGTGGTGTCAGGCACCGGACTCGGTGGTCTTCATGGGTCCCTTCCAACTCAAGTTATTCTACTATTACTATAAACTGAGCGAGGACCACTAATCCTAATCTTGCTTCTACCAATTTGAGTGCTGTTGTTCCTCTTGTTCTTGATGCGTATATATCTATAGTTGCATCTAGTGTCTCATAAGAGATCATGTAACTACAGGACAAATGAGGTACACAGTATCACAGAACAGTACCAACATAAACCCTTACTTCTTTTATACACTCATAAGTATGTAGTAGCAAAGAACCCAAACAGTTATTTCTCGAGCATCAGAGGGAGAAAGCTGTATCAGATAAATATATGGGGAGACTACACCAAAACTAGGGAGATATTTCTCTTACCAAATACACCCAATGCTTCATAATCCTTATAAGTTGCTTCTGTAGCAACAGGAGAAGTGCTGATGTGTTGATTGTGCTCTTCAATCTTCATGTGATTGTAGGATCCAATTTGAATTCCGGAACTGTTACTGATGTTGTACTTGATTGAGTCTTCTGTATAAGAAAATTTAATACAATTTTATAAACAACTGTATGTGGTTCAAAATGTCAAGAAGTAACGCGAGGAGGAAGGTTTTGCTCATCAGGGAAGTGATTAAATGGTTTTATATGCATTAAATGCCATTTACTGGCAACTGTGAGCATATTTTCGTTATGCAGTGTGATATAAATGTACTTTAGTGAAAGCCCATCCTATTCTAGTCTATGACAAAGTGCCATAACCAAGCCTTACATGCTGGTAGTTACTAGACTGTAAATGTTCCCTGTGCTTCAGGAATGTGTGGTGGCAGCCTTGCTTTTTGTTGGCTAACACCTCCAGCAGCTCTGTACTCGAAAGCACCTTGTGTTTATATTTTAAAGCCTTACTTCTGCCTACTTTCATAGATGTAAGTTCAGATTTACAATTATGACTTCAAAGTTCAGTGAGGCTACAGGAAACAGTTTCTAGTTGCTCATAAGGTTTCTATACTCAATGTTATACTACGCTGTCTTGATGGCATCTCTGTTTCACAATGTATTTTATCCCTGCTATCTAGGAGTATATTCTTCAGTTGTATCTGTTTTCACAGTGCACTCTTGCTCATTGTTTGTTTCAACAATAGTTATTTATTTATTGTAATTTTTATTTTTTTCCCCTGTTCTGTACTTTTGGTTCTAAGGCAAGATTACAATATTTTCTGAGATACCTTACTGAAAAATGCTCCTCCTTTCTTCTAAGGCCCGAAACCTCAGCAATGAAAGTCAACATGTATATGCAACCAACTGCACCACTAAATTGTGTGCACCTCTGGGAGCTTCCATCTGTGGTTTATTGCCTGTGATTAGTTAAACTGATTTCCACACATAACATGAAATTAAGTGGCTATTCTTAGTCATGTTAGGTGACATCAGTTTTCTCTTGACAATGTTTTCTGAAGTCTGTTTGGATAGTCATCCATTAAATGTTCTAATTCTAGTTTAAGTGGTGAATATCACAACCTGGGTCTAAAATTGAAGTACAGGTAAGTAAAATGATAGACCAAGCTCTGTATTTAATCACCCAAAATGATGGCTAGATGCACAAGCATCTTTGTTATACCACAATTGGAATGTGAAGTGTGGAAATCTATGGTCACATATAAAAATCTGACTAAGTACATTTAATATTTGTTAACCTGAAACTGCTAGTCAGAAATACTTATATGTATGCAGGATTAGTTTCTAGAAGTTGCACAAAAGGAATGCATTTTTTTTAGGTGAAGGACCAAAGAAATGCATTCATATTTTTAGCTAAAAAAATGAAGAAATCTCACATGTTTTCTATTTTCTTAACTGGTAATAAGATGAATCTAGCACAAGATATGAAAACACGTACAAATGCTTTGTCAATACTAACAGTAAAAGCCTCTACACTTTTCTTGCCTGTCACTTTTGGGTCATCATCTGAAGACTCTAAGGGACATACAGTCAAGAAGACAGAAACCTGCTGTTTCAAGTTTTCTTTGTAAGTGTAAACCACTTAACCCTTTCAAAGCTTTTTCAGTTTGTAATTAAAGAGTGGAAGGTGCCCCAAGCAACACAACTTGAAAGGAGCATGTATTAACAACTCCTGAGGGACAGGACAGAATTTCAGGGGCTTAAGCCAGCTGAACTGTGGAGACGTGTGGCCCAAGGAAGGCTGGTCCACATGAAGCCTGTAGCTAGAGATTTGTATTAAAAATCCAGAACAAGGTTTCCCAAATGCATGTGGGGTTCAGGAGGTGCACAGAGTTGACATTTAATCTAAGAAAGTGACTGACTTAGATATACGGGAGATCTTACAACGCTTTCATGTTTTCAAAAGCATGAGAACATAAAATACGCTGTCCTTGACTCACCAAATACATGTTCAATGACGTGTACAGGCCCTGCTAGAGCCAGGAATTAGTTTTACTTACTGGTAGTGATAACTTCAGCTATGATTAGAGGTATTAAGCAATAACAGAAACTATTTCAAGATTCTGAATTTTTTTGCTTTACTGATCAGGATGCAGTGTATAGCCTGTTGGCTGCCAGGACAGACAAAGGCTACAGCGCTTACCTGTGTTCATTCTGGGTGCAGTAGGACAATACGTAAAAGTTCCTCTTGAGAAAGAGGCAGAATCCTTGTTACCTAAACAAAGAGGGAAAACAAACAAACAAAAAATAATGCCAAAAGCATTATGTAAATTAAGAAAGGAAACGAACTTAAAAATTACTGCCCTATTTGTAACAGTACATAGTTAGTGCTCTTAAGTACAAAGAGATGAGAAGCTTTTTAATTGACAGGATTGTATCTCATTGAATAACTCTAGTCAAGGCAATGACCTTACTGTGGTTTTGCTCAGTGACTAATAGACTTAATCATCCCTGGATGCCAGTAAGGGCAACGGGCTTCTATATGGCTGTATGAACACCTGGCTAGTAGATGGCAGTGTGGGATCACAGAGCACCACAGTTATGGGCAGAGCTGATTCGTATCAGGTTTTCAAAATAGAAAATTCCAAACTCCCAAGTGTGCTCCTACTGGTTACTGCTGAGACTGACTGTGGTTTGTATTAGCACGCTGCTTGTGACTGGCTCTAGCAAAGGCATGGGATGTCACAGCATCTTTTGCTGGTGGAAGTAATGTCCAGCAGAGCTGTAACTTCCTGCCAAGGGCAGCAATCAATTTGAATGCTCACAAACAAGCTCTGCAACTCACTATGGGGCAGTAAGAGCAACTGGGTTATGGTCACCCCACAAGTCAATGGAAGAGCTGTAATACAGCTCTTCTACACCTCAGTCTGATATCTGCTACGCTACTGCACACAGCCTCCCTATTACTTTTTTTTTTTCTTTCAAATAAAAAATTTTACTTTATTAGTGATGTTGACAGTTCCAATCCCTGCCTTCTGACATGACAGCTCTCAGATTCCTTTCAGTAAATAAACTCACATAAGCAACTAGTCACAGCCTCTGCATAAATAATTTAATAGAATAACAACTTTGTGGCATTCTGCCAGTAAACAGCTAGGCATCCTTGATTTTTCTTGTGAGATGATTCGGAAAAGAATTCCACACTCAAAATATCCATTATTTAGTAGGAGAAGGCTCACATATCTCACACTACCTCTAGTTTCTAAAAGTTACATCTTATAGGCCTCTAGTGACCATTTATTTATGCTTTCTGCCAATGTTCAGTGTTCTCTTCCTTCCTTGTCTCCATACCTTTCTACTCAACAGCTCACTAGCAAATATGGACAGAAGCTCCCCATCAGCACCAGGCAGAGCTCTCTGGAGAAAACAGTTATGAGCCTTAGCTACTTGTTGGGTCCCTGAGCTCAGGAGTCTCTTACCTTGCTGCAAATCAAGCTAAAAATACCCATCTATTTTCTGAAATGCTAAAATGTTGTTTCTGCACATGCAGAGCCCATGGTATGAATGTTATATTTTCAAGAGTTTTCCTTTGCTTTCCTAGAATGATTGGTAGCAGCTCTTGGGTTTGGTAGATGCTGTAGCTTGGCTGTTACTTGGCTGGTAGCTGAAGAGTTAGGCATTGGGTCTGATGCTCCTCTATTACACTGACGCTTTAGAAATGGTTCACTTGAAGTTAACAGCCTGAAATCAGTGAAAGCAGCATAATGAAGTCAAAGCTAAAGCATTTTAGCAACCTGAATTAACTTCAAGTAAACAAAGAGAACTTCATGGAATAAATTCACCTTTACCGTATCGCAGATCAACTGTTAGCAGTAAGCAGGTTGTTGTTACATAAACTACAAAACACGCCTGGACACTACACTTTTAGAGAATAAGCGTGTCTTCAGAAACACAGGTGTTGGGGGAGGTAGATTCTCACCTGTATCTGTGTCTGCATTCTTTGGATACCAGTTTACGTTGGTCTGCGACTGAAGGTTTTGGCCAGATTCAGGCACAGGAGGTTTACTTAAGCTAAAGGTATTGGCTGAAGACAATCCATAGAGACCCTCAGTGTTTCCCGTTAGATGACTGTAAGGGTTTAGCCCGTGAAAAACTTCTACATTTCCCTGTTTCGGTACTAATGCAGCTGGCTGTGGCCAAAAATATGGACTAGCGTTTGATCCTATTTTTTCAGCTCTTCGATACGGTTCACTCCATTGAGGTGTAGGAATTGGCTTTGCAAATGGGTCGTTGGAAACTCTTCGTCTCCTTTCTTCCTCTCTCATTTCTGGGGTGTATACTCTAGGTGGAACTGCTTTATCCATCCGGCTGCCAAATACGTGGTAGTCGTATTCACACTGAAGTTTCCTTTCTAGATTATCAGCAAGTGTAAATGAGGTCTCGCAGCTCTCAACCGGCTGGTTCCCAGGGGAGGCGGCAAACAGGTCTTCATTAACCTGGCTGGTCATGGGACCTTGAGAGCTGTGTAGAGAATTTGGCTGATCTAAAAGAGAGGAAAAGTAAATATTTGAAATACATCCAAATGCAAGTATGTAACTTGTTGCAATGACACTAGATCTATTAATCTACCTTTAATACTACAGTAATATATAAAAGGTGAAAATATAGCATTACTTCTAGCATAAGCTTTATTTTATTTTATTTTATTTTATTTTATTT
>JAHREE010000131.1:2953664-2970436 GCA_033628505.1 Tringa tobata | reverse complement strand
TATTTTATTTTATTTTATTTTATTTTAACATATTTTATTTCTTTACCGAGAAGTATTACAGATTTTTATCTAGGAAGTATAGGCTTGTTTAAACTATCAGTGTCAAAATCTCACTTAGTCATGTGGTGTCAGAATTCACTGCATACTCTGCTTATATTGATATCAAGTTCTCAACCACTGTAAAAAACAGTTCCTGGAGGCATTCAAAGGGTCTGATTTAATAGTGTGTCTCCACTGACCTTAACTGGAGTTTAATCAGTGCAAAATTGGAGTGTAACACGATGGAAAATAACACCACTGTAATATTTGCGCTGTATGAAGTAACACCTAACTTGTCGTTTTTGCAAATGGTTTTGTAAAATACCCCATCTGGATATTTCATGACGAATCCTTTTTATTTAGCTTATTCTTCATAGTCCCAAAGACTACACTTTTACAAGTAATGCCTACCAGATAAAATAGTCTGTGTCATCTACATCTTTCAAACTAGTTCTCACCACCAAAGGAAGCTCTAATACAGTCTTGAACTAGATTGAGTTATGATCTGGATCATGCTGCAGCATTCCAAGACTAGACAAGAACATAAAAATCTGCTTGTTACTATTTGTTCTTGTGTTTTTAAGATTAGGACTACAGATGTTTTCTTAAAAAGTTCTGAAAGCTTCACAGTTGTCTAGAGAGCATTGTACACTGTCTAAAGCAAGAGACTCTTAAAGAACACTGTGATTGGAATAGAGTGTATGTATGTGCTTTGTTTTGCTCATATAATGCCAGTGAACTGGGTTTTGTTTGGCTTTTTTTTTTTTTCCCCACATTACATGAATTCAGTCTGTATTAGGCAGGACCAAAACTAGCTCCTTTTGATGGCTGTATATTAGTACACCTTCAGTCTGACTCACTCTGCTTCTTTCATTACTGCTGCTAGAGAGGGAGTGGGAGGAATAACCTAATATAGAAACAATCTCTTCAAAAGTGACAGCTATTAGCAATTCACTATTAGCATAAACTATATGGCATCCATTCTCCCAGGCAAGATTGAGATGTACGAACAGATCCTGTGGGATTTCTTTCACTACCACTGTCTGAGTAATGCCCATTGACTGGAGGAAAAAACCCTGATTTTGACTGACATTTGTCAAAATAGTATCTTTCTGCAGTATGGATTCACAATACAGCTTTTGTATTTAAAGTACAAGAGCATCTGGAATCTGCTGCAGTCATACGTGATAGGGAAATGTAATTATACTCATTTAAAGATATAGCAGTGGAGCTGCCCTATTAAGTCCGTAAGTTCTACTGAAGAACAGTTACGGCAAACCTAGCATTGGGGAAGATTTATTAGTTGCATGTTGCAGCTTAACATTATTAATTTAATAATGTCTTTCAAATGGTGTGAGTGAACTCAGCAGGACTTTATTTCTGTTGAATTTGATATTGTTGCTTTTAAATTGGTGTGATTTATATATGATCCTATATCCTTTGTCATTAAGAAAATTTGGTAAAGGAATTCCAGATACTACAAAAGTGTAAACTATATCAGCATGTGTTAGTGGGACAGCTCCACAAAACCATGAAACATGCAACTCATACAAGATTTGAAAGAAAACACGAGAGAAAGGAGATAAAATTCATCTATTAGTGCTCCTCAGATAGATTTCATGGAGACAGAGATCATAAACAAAGGAATACATTATAATTATGTGTCCTGGTCATATCCAGGGCATTCATAAGAAAGGCTGGAGTGGGAAAAAGGAAAAAAGTTTTCATAAAATTAAAGCCTACAGACCAAGCAGTTGGAATGGCTAAAAGGATGGGAAGCAAGATCGAGTATGAAAAGTAATTATCAAAGTGACCATTGAAAAGTCTAATGTTAAACAAAATTTTCAGCACAGGAGAGAAAAGCAGAAGAGTATAGAATGATATGGGTTCAAACTGTAGATTGTGAAAAATTCAAACAGTAAGCATGACTTTTGGGAACCAATTTAATCTTTTCAGTGACTACAGTTCTCTCTGAAGCCCTCAATAATTGAGTCTCTTCATAACCCCTTAATGGTAAGATTGCTTACTTTGTACCCGTACACAACTTCATCTTTGACAGAATAACGATGTGCTAGTAAATGACTTACCTACTTGACCATTACTGGTATCTTCTGCTACAGCATCTATTTGAAGGGACTGCATCCTATCCAGCAGTTCATTTGACTCGGGCCACATTTGCTGCATGTAAGAAAGACCAAATGATCAAGTTACAGGCAAAAGCTTAACTAAAGGGAGTACCTGCAGAATAGGAAACAGCACAGCTCCACAGTGAAGCGACGTGGATGAGCAGATTCTGTGAATGTGTGTGAAGAAATGTCATACTCTTTACACAGAGCACAGGCTGACAGAAAATACAGATGGGCAAAATCTTTTCTTCAATGAAGGGAGGAATAACTGCAGCGAAACTGCAGTATGTAGTACTCTGAGTTGGCCAAACAATACCCTTGCCTACATAACTGCAAGCTTAATCCCAACAGAGTGGTTTTGGATTGTCTGTCTTGTACTTCATAGCTAGACTTTCTGCAAATAATCTTAGTGAGAGGATGCTGCTAGGTAAAGGTAGCAAACATGCATCCTATTTTGTGGACTCATGGTTAGTGAGTACATTCACGACCAGGGAAGAAGATTTACATTCAGGTATGGCCATGTTGACTTCTACGGAGAGTATTAGGAACAAGCAGTTCAGAGAAAATCTTCAGAAAGATGCAGTACAATTTCCTTTCTGCGAGCCCCCATTCTCACTTCATTAGAGTGAGGGCAAAAATCCATTCCTGTTCTCTCTTTTGATGGTTCGCATTATTCAGCCTTCATAGGATTTTTTTTGCCTGGAAAAATTATTTCTCAATTCCCCCAGTGCTGCTTATTCATAAAATAATTTCTAGAAGTAGGGAGTGTGTTGTTTGTTTTTAATTAAACCCAAGAAGCACTTTCACAGATTAAAAATCAACAACTACTATACCTTCTCAAAAAATTCACTTTGTTCTGAAAGCAAAAGAAGACATTCTAAAGCGCGTTACATCTTAGGTCCTTAGATTTTACTAAAGTAACTGAACTGCTTGAACAAGGGGCTTGGACCATATGAGCTTCAGACATCCCTTCCAACTTTAGCCATTCTGTGGTCCTTTTAGTTAGGAGGCTGTGGACTCTGCTTCCACAACTTGCTAGTTGGGTGTGGAAGGCTATGCCCAAACCCTCTAACTCATGTTGCTACTGAAGCGGTACTAGTGGTTCACCACACTGACTTACCTTCGCTGCTGTATTCATATTCTGTGTCCTGATCAGGACTTCCTTCCTGTGAAAGTAATGGACTCACAGCCCGCTTTCTAAATGGTCCTTTGGTCCCTATGATTTGAGAGGTATATTTGTAGAGAGCTAAGGCAGTGAGTATAATTGGCCATGATCCTGATTTGGGGCCACTATCATAAATTAGATGTATATAGTTCATGTTTGTGAATTAGTTTGGTCAAATCAGTCCAGGAAATTTGTTTCATCAGTTTCATTTTGCAAAATTCTACTGCTTTTTTGAACCATCACTGGTGCTTCATAAACATCACATGTTCTCTAAACCAGAAACTTTCATTTCCACAATGTAGACTTGGTGACAGAAGTAAGCACTTTGGAACCATTCATTTACAGTTTTCTTTAAAGGCGGTTATTTTTCTTGGTTAAAATAACTGGGCATGTGCTCTTCTGAGCCTCACTTCACTGCAAAGATTAAACCCCTAACACCAGGAGTTCTCACTGATAGCCATCAGTACTACTGAAGTGAGTAAATTGGAACCTTTTTATCATAGGTTTTATTATAATCAGCCCAATTGTTCAAGAAGTTCTTGTTCTCTTATTTTCATTCAGGAAATCATTCTTTGTATCATAATTTATAAACCTACAGCTAGAAAAGTAAGAGAAACCAACTTGGGCACTCAGGAAAAACACCCGATTTCAAGTTTCCCCAGTGGGAATATATTGTGGTATAGCTTCCTTGTCTCAAGCAGACTAAGATTCATTAGACGCTGAATACAGGACAAAAAATTACCAAGAATTTACAGTTTTTTACACTTACTCTAAATCAGATTCTGGCAATTTTGAATCTCTAGAAACAACATTTTATTTCATGAGTGAGACTTAATGGATATACGAGGAGCTTTTTGAAGTATTATCAAAGAATTGGCATGTCACTCAGGTAGGAATAGACTTCAGGGGACCTCAGGCCCACCTTCTGTCAAAACAGGGTCACTTATGGGATCAGAGTTGGTAGCTCAGCTACTGGTAGCTTTGTGCAGTTGGGTGTTGAAAATCTCCAACAGTGGTGACTGGACAACCTCCTTAAGTAACTTGCTCCACTGCTCAGCTGTCCTCATGGGGAAAAGTGTTTGGCTTTTTTTCCCCCCCTCTTACATCCAATTTGAATCTCTCTTTCAGTTTATATCCACTGTCTCTTGTCCTCCTACTACACACTGCCATGAAGAGCTTGACTTGGTCTTCTCAGAAAACTCCTCATAGGATGGGGCAGGGTGTTATTTATGTCCCCCCAAAGCCATCACATGCCTAGGCTGAAACAGCCCTGGTCCCTCAGCCCCATCTCATATGGCAGGACTAACAAATGCTGAGCAGATCCGCTTGTTCTGCCTGTGACACTGATGTTGCTGGCCTTCCTGTCTGCCAGGCAGGCTGTGGCTGGTGTCTAGGTTGCTGCTTACCACTACCTTGAGGTCCTCTTCAACAGTGCTGCTCCCTGGCCAGGCAGCCCCCAGCTGGCACTGAAGTCAGGGGTTGTTCCAGGTGTAGCACATTGCACTTGTCTCTTCTGAATTTCACAAAGTTTCTGTCCCCCCATCCCTCCAGCCTGTAGCTGGCAGCCTTGCCCTTGTGACTGTATTGACTGGTCCTCCTACTCTGGTGTCACCTGCACATCTTATGAGAGTATGCTCCATCAGGTCACTGAGGTGACTGTTAAAGGAGAAAACCAGGGAGGGTCCCAGTATAGCAGACCTCTGCATGACTGAAGTTGTTAATGGCCTGCAGGTGAAGCAGGACGCATCAACTTCTACCTTCTGAGACTCGCCATCCAACCTGTTTTTCATCTGCCTATTCAGACAGTCACATCCAAACTTGGATACAAGAATATTTTGGGAGATAGTGCTGAAAATCTTCCTAAAGTGCAGGTAAATGACATGCATTGCTCTCCCCTCATTCACAAATCCAGCTATTTTATCACAGAAGGAAATCAGGTTGGTCATGTGTGATCAGTCTCAAAGTGGCAGAATCTGGCCATAACTGGGGTTGGGGAGAGGGGATGTGGGGAACTGACATTTTAAAATACATAGAAATTTACTCACTTTTAGCTTCTTCAGATCATCTTCAATATTTTTTTCTAGATTTTGATAGTAAAATGGCTTGTAGCTTTGATTAATTTCTGAAAAAAAAGAAAAGAACTAAGTGAAAGTGTTTTTCAATGGAAAATAAGTAATTTATACCTAGTTAATAATTTTAATGGTTAAAGATTGAGTAAAGACTTGTATGAAGTCAGAAGCAAGAAAATTATACGTACATTTGGATTTTTTTCACGTGGTTCATTTAGCCTTAAAGAAGAATAGGATGATTTCTAGGGATCTTTTTTTTGTTGTTGTTGTATCACTTTTGAGGGGGAAGCTCTCTGTCTGTGATCTCTGGCTGACCTTGCCAAGCACCTTGACTTGACTGGCCAAAAGATTGGTTGTCCCATTTCAAGAAATAAGATACATTCAATTGCATTCAGTTGTTTTATTAAACAACTAGCCTGTCTCTGCTAAAGATGGAATTACTGAAATAATCTTCTAACATGGTAAATATAACTATTTTGCATATGGGAAAACTAGAAGCTAAGACCCAATGCAATCATAAACTCAATCTATTAACGGTAGATTATGCAGGTTATATATGGAAATAGTAGATGGGTTCCTCCTGGTATACAAATTTCCTCTGAGTATTTAAGTACATGCCAGTTGTATACGAACCTCTTGGTGCCCCTATCTAAATCCAAACCTCCATTTCCTGTTATGCGTAGGGGTGGTTTTTTGTGGTTTGGTTTTTTTTTTCCTGCTTGTTTTTGGGGGGGGGGGGTTGGTTTTTTTGGCACTACATATTGAAGCAGTGAGAAAAGACAGGAGGAGATAAAGAATTTTGACTTGCATTTGCTGAATGCTCTTAATCTTCTTCCCAGACCCTTCAGTCAAGACTTTGACTGACTGCAAGTGTTTTGGGATCTGACCACACAAAAGGATGATTAGCTAGTCAAAGGATGTCATGTTGCTCCTGGAAGGCTAAACTGGGACAGCTTTTGAAGCTAGTTTCAATAGGGCATTTTCTCGGTCATACCCAAGGTATGTCCCCTCATGTTAGCTTTTCTGTAAATTTCAGCAGGAAGATTATACTACGCTGAAGACAAATTATCAGCAGGTATAAAGTGTCTTAGCTCCATCAACTCACTCGTAATTCTCAAATCTGTAAGCGTTGGACCATATCCCATTTTCAGTCAGGGTAAAGAAAGCAGGCTTTACTGGGCATGTGAATTGATATTTCTATTTTCAAAGCAAAAATTTATATTTTAAGAGGAAAACACTCAAAATGATTTTGCTGCATCACAATCTATTGGCAGACACATAACAAAAAGTAATCCCAAAGCAATGTTTACCTGCAAAGGTTGGCCGTTTCTCTGACTCTTGATCCCAGCATTGTTGCATTAAGTCAATAATTTCCACTGGACACTTATTAGTGATCTCCTTTATGTCTGGTCTGTTTCCATTTATGATGCCAAAGCAAATCTGGATTTCATTTATACCATCTGAAAATAAAATTTAATATCAGATCCCAATCACGAGTTTTGGTACCTTTCCGTAGGTAAAAGAACTAGTAAAGCAGGTCCCTGTGTGTTTGTGGATATGTAAAAGAAGGTTTCAAAGAAAGGTGCCTGATTTACAGCTAGAAATCTCTCACATTAGTGAATCCAAATCCACAACCCTAATTTCCACAGATTAGAGATTTATTTTAAGACTAATGAGTTTACTTGCACTGGGCATGTCTTACATATGAAAGTAAAGGTGACAGATCTAGCTCTCTAGAACCTGAATCTCAGTTATGCTCCACACTGGCTATGAACAGAAAGATGGCAACATTTAGCCATTTAGTTAGCAAAAAATCCATTCAAAATGATAAACATGTTACTCTGGAATTCCACAGTCTGTTCCTATGGCTCTACATGAGCACATTACTACCTGTTGAGGAATTAGCACCACACAGCTGAGAAGCAGTAACTGGCTGTGTGACCATTCCTGTTAAAAACAAACAAACAAAACCCAATAAAAAGACCAAACCACACATAACCAGCCCACCTGAGGAAACAGCATACAGCAAAGTTTCCATCCTTGCCTGCCCAAGGTTTGTCTTCTGCCACTGAGTGCAGGTTTATGCCCACACCATGGGGGATATGAAGAGCTTGGGCTCATGCCTGCATTTCAGTTCAGATGCTTACAATTCAGTCCATGCTTATAAGTCAGGAATTATGCAACTAATGCCTCTTACTGGCCATGAGGTATCGAACAGGTGTTATTCTTGGCCAGAGGTGATTTAAGCTACTAATCTTTATTTTATAAATGCATAACATTTGTAGCTTAACTTTGTGATAGCATCTTTTTGGAAGTAACTTACGTTCATATGGCTCTTTCTCAGCAAAAATTGCCCACATCACTATGCCGAAGCTGTAAACATCTGATTTCTCCACAGGTTTTACATGCAGACTTCTTAAATGCTCTGGGGCCATATATAAAAGGGTCCCAGCATTGTTCTGGCAAGTGGTCTTGATTTGCTTCTGCCGGACAGTTTCTTCTTGGGTTAGCCGACTCCAGTTCTTAAAGGAGGCAACACCGAGATCTGCAATCTGAAAAATGAGACACATTAGAGCTAGTGCTGGGATGAAGAGGAGATAAACAAGTATTTCATGCAGTGCTCAATTCTGTAATGAATAGCTAGTAGTAGCTTATCTAAAAATGAAACACTGCAGAAAATGCAACAAGAAATGAAAACAAACTATTTGTCATTTTATTGGGTCTTTTTTTTCTAAATAAAGAATCACTGCCAACTGTGAACCATTAGGCTGAACCTTCATTACTAATATAAGCCCACTTGGAACAATCACACAATGTATTGAAAAAAGTTTGGTTTTGCTCATACTGACAATCATGTTCAAGATCTGCTGGCAGTGCTTGGGGCAGAATAGAAGCAGCTGAGATTAAAATCCAGAAGTAATCTATGAGATGGCCACACATCCCTCCTCCCTCACTGCCCTTTCCATTTAGAATTCATTTAACTTTATTTCCTTAGATCCTCCTACAGAAAGGGGGAGAAAGAGGATCGAAAATATGATGTGTATGCCAAAGAGACATGGAAAAGGATAGCATGGAATAAGTTAAAGCAGGGACACGTGGGTACTGCATGTTGACAAGGTGACATTATTGAAACTTTAGGGTGGAGTTTTACAACTAGACTAATGGTTGATGGTGAAGAAAATGATCCTGCCCTCATTTCCCTGCAGCCTCCATCTGCTCCTCCTGTTCCAGCTCTGACACTTACCTGACACTGGGAAGACCTAACGCAGGGCATTCAAATGGCTGGCTGAAGCAACAGAAGGGTAGCAGCACCATCAAGGCAAATTTTAATCTGCTGGTTTGGCTTCCTAAATCAGGGCAGGGTGGTCAGATTAGCATCAGTGCCAACACAAGGCAACAGGAGGTCAAGAGGAGAGGAAGGATGGAAGAAAATGAGACTGTCTCTCTTGGCCACAGGCAGCTGTCAAACTGAGTCGTGCAACCCAATCATTTCAGATAACACTGAGATGATGCCTTGCCTCGCTTCTATCTTGCTTTTCTTTTCTCTCTTGTTGCCTCTAACCAGCTTATTGTTCCTCTTGAGTTTCTGAAGCTTTGGACTAAATTTAGAGATTGTGTATTCTGAGGAAGAGGAAAATGTAAATGACATCCTGCTGAGGAAGTAGGGGTCCAAGTTCATGTCTACAAGTGAGAGGAGGTCTAATGGGATAGAGGAAGATATGATATAAATCTTCCTACATTTGCAGTTTCCTAGAACAATTGTTTCTCTTTATAAATATTGGCAATGTTAGACATATTCAAGCAGATAAATCATACAACAGCTACCTTAAATTATAATTTTGATCAAGCTCCTTAAGGAAGTCTGATCTGATTCTGAATTTGATCCTGGGTTCCGGTTCAGTGATGATAGCCTAGTTAGGTCCTGTCCATAAAAGCAAGCTGAAACCCAAAAAACCATACAATTTACAGTTAAAGCACGTCATAATCTTTTTAAAATTTATTTTTGGCAAAAAAATAATTTATATCTTATCTACAGGCTGCTTATACTACACTAGGACTTGCTACTATGTTAACCTTCTCAAATCACTTCTCACTAATATATGCTTGAGAAATATTGAACGACAGAGCTCTCTTCACAGGAATTTCTTCTGTAGTTTCATACTGTAATGGGGTGATTATTTCAGCAACTCACCTTAGCCAGAGACAGGACATTTGATGAGGACTGCTGCAAATTCTACTCGGGCTTATTCAGCAGTAGACTCTGTATCTATGTGTCTTGATCCAAAAGCCCACTAAAGTTAATAGAAGGGCTTCGGAACAGGCTTGTAAACCATTCTTTGAAGTAGCTTCCTGCTGCTTTTTTTGCAGCTGCTGGCTGTCATTTAAAAATGATGACTAAGGGAAAAAAAGAGGGAGACAAAAGAGGAAAAGATAATAGGCAAAAGATGGAAAGGAATAAAAAGGAAGAGGTAAAGGCAGGAGAAGAAATTACAGCAGTAAAGGACAAAAGACATGATCCATAAGACCACCCATGATCCATTGTTTTGTTTCAATCTCTGCATGTTAAGGTTTCTTTTTTCGTTCTAGCTCTTTTGTTATTTGTAATTCATTAATTGTCAACAATATTATTCTTTTTTTTAATACACTTAGTAATTTTTTTTTTCACACTTCAGGGGAAGATTAAACAAATCTCAGACTCAGAGGTTTTACAGGCCACCACACTTCAGTGATTCACTGCTAACACTCTCTTAGTGATAGCTTTCTGGACTACAAAGGAGCTCATGTACCAACGAGGAATACTAACCAATGTAGCTGAACTGGGTTCTTCAACCCAAATCATCAGCTTGCTTCGTTTGCATTCTAACAAGTACCTTAATGTGGAAATCTGTGTCCACAAGGATGTTTTCTGGTTTTAGGTCTTTGTGTACAAAGCCTTGCTCATGCAGATAAAGCATTCCTTCTGTGATCTCCAGCACAAAACGCCCTTTTACCGACAAAGGCATTGCGACCTAAAATAAAGAACACAAGTACCATCTATTAAAAAATGCTACTACAACTATCAAATTAAAAAACAGTCTTTAAAAAAGTTTCTTTTTCAGTCCCAAGGTTACCTCTTTTCAAGCCAGGGTAGAGAAGAACCAAGGTCCTTCTTGGATCTAAATTTTCACATTAAAGTAATTCTAGTGTCATTCCATGTTTACAGAAGTGTTCTTTAGCAAGTTATCTTGCAAGTATCTCTTTATAGAGATAGCACCTATCTCTATAAATGCTTCTATAACTCCAAACCTATAACTGTGGTCTGCTCCTTCATGATGTGTAGGGAAGCCATAGCTGTCCTCTGCTCTCTCTAAAGAAGTCAGGGCTGCCACTAGCCCTTTCATATGAAAATAGGAGAATGAGAAACTAAAGACCCCATTCTTTGGAGACAGCAATAGCATCCTGTCCCTTTCAAGTATCTTATCAACCCTAAGGAGTGGCAAGGGATGAAGCAATTCACTGCTCACTTTCTGTAGCACTTTCATCATGTTCCCCCGGTCCACATACTCCATCACAAGTGAGTAGTTGCCGTCTTCCAAAACTATACCTAGTAGTTTTACCACACGGTCATGCTGCAGTTTGCGCATAATCCTGCCTTCTTCAAGGAGGGAAGCATTATATCTGTAAAACAGAAATTACACTGAACTTAGGTGTCAGGCTAGAAAGAACGCAGGCTCGAAAATGCTGTTAATTCACAATGACGGCCAAAAATGTCAACATCCCTAGAGCCACTCTAAGAGGAACCATACCTTCAGCTGGTTTTGAATTGATACAGCTTTGTTCACGTCAGGTTATATTCTCTAAGTCTCAAATGGCTTGCACTGAGACTGTCTCCTCAGCCTGACTTTAAGGCCCGCTTTTCAGAAGTGCATAAGCACCCATTTTCTAGGTGCGCTGCTGTTTATGTATGTCAAAATCCCTGAAGTGGGGTGGGATCAGGACAGGGCAGGGCTGAAAGAGGATGGGGGTGGATGGGGATAACATTTACTAACAATTAGAGGTTTAGGATGAATTCAAAGCCTAACTTTATCAAGGTCTCAGTATGATACATCAATAGTAACAGGTGCAAAGCTAGGAGCTCACTAAGGGTGTTAAAGAAGGATGGTACCCATTATATTAAATAATCTCATTTTTACTGTTGCTCCTGTTCTAGTCATTGGGCAAAAGGATTTAAGACTATCTTGCTTACTAACGCTCTCCCACCCTGTGACTTAAAAGGAAACTGCTTTCTCCCTCTGTGTTCTTCTAGTACTAGAGGCAAAAGTGTCTGTTTTGTTTGCATTAGGCTCGGTTGTAAATTTGCTGAAGACTTTTGGTTCAAAACTTTAAGGAATAACAAACTTATGAGCCTGTGTGGCGAGAAGGTAAAAACACAAACTCCAAAATAAACTAGGGACGCTTATCCATTTTAATTGTGTTCATCCCAAACTGTCACCATGGTTTGCGAACTACTAGAATTTCTTTCCGCCGGCAAAAAACACAGTTAATGTATTTATTACAATTCAAACTAGTAGAACATGGGGTTTTGTCTCTCTCTAGTGGATGACTCATGGGAGAGTTTTAGGATTATCATGGCTCTGATGTAGTAGAGCTGCAATCTGACCTGAATCCATTGAAATCAACAGCTAATGCAGTCCTTGAATTAGATCAGTGGGCTTGGCTCACTCTGCCTTTTCTCAAGGGAGAGAGGGTTACATTCTTGGTATTATACACATGGGGTTGGAGTCCTGCTGCTAGCTCATGCGTTTTGTTCCTAGTGGACATCTATGGTTGGACAATTGTACTGAAAATTGATCTGCAAGCTTGAAAACATCATGTGCCCAGTGTGTTCCTGCCTTTCCTTAAATGCGCAAGAGTCCCCTCAATTCTTAACAATTCACAGTAGTGCTTACCTCGCAACAGAAAACAGGAACTTCACTGGAACAATGAGTTAAATGTAAAACTTAAAAATGTTGTCTCGTGAGGGAAAAAAGGAATATTTGCAGGATGGCTGCTAGTACTGTCTTAGAGTATTTTCCCCACATACAGTATCTACAGAATACAAAGATCTGAAATCACTACACTTTATTTAGACTTATCTCCACTGAGTTTAGAGGATTCCTTAGACAAACTGAAAGATAAAAAGCAGAACTAACATCTGTAACTTACTCGGTGCGCTGGGGTCCTGTATACACTTTTTTTAATGCTACATATCCATGTTTCTTGTGAAAGCATAAAGAAATTGTTCCAAATCCTCCAGCATCTAATTGTTTTTTTTCAAGCAAATCCTGGGTGTTCATGTGGATGTCTTCAAGCGACATGCTTGCGGTCTTTGTGGCTTAGCAATTAAAACAAAGTCAAGTGCTCTACTGCTTCTGGACCTGTAGCATGAAGGAGGAAAAAGAAGTGCCATTATCAAGCATTTAGCTGTTCCTCTATGTAAGGAGTGGGACACAAGTGTATACTCGTGTTACCCTTATAAACAAAGGTCCTCAGTTTGAAACTAAAGATCATAAAATGGTTAGAATTGGAAGGAACCTTCAAGATCATCAAATTCTATCCTGTCAACCTGTTACAGTTATATTAAGTCAATGTAAAACTGTTTCTTCACCTGAGGATCTCAAAGTGCTGTTAATAAATATTTTTTATCCATATAATATGCAGGAGATCGGCACTGTCCCTACACTTTGTGTGTGTAAAATCTGAAACCCAGAAAAATCAAGGGCCATGGTCCCAAAGGCAGGAAGTGCCTAACGATTGTGATAAATATCTTGTTTTCTAAACTGCCTGAACATGGGCCTGTCACCTGCCCAGATACTTAGATAACTCTTAGCCACCTTTTGGGCACCTTTGCAAATCTAGCTCTAAAGGGTTTGCTTGAAGCTTCAAACAAACAAACAAATAAAAGCTTTCTCTGGAGGGTCAAACAAAGAACCTAGCTTCTGTGGGAAACTTTTTTTCACAGCTGTCTGAATTTAAGGAGACAAGTGCTAGGAAGGACGGTGGTGGGGACATGAGGCAACTTCTCCTCTGCCCCTCAAAAAGAAGAGGAACAAAGAAGGTTTGCAGTATCTCCTAAGTGCACCAAGAGAAAAAGAGAGCTTAGGGAGCCTATGGAATGGGTAGATAAGGAAACCCCAGTGGATGCCAGAATAATTTTAAGCATTTGATAAAGCTGCGCTCCTCTCTTGACTAAGATGTCTCTCAGGAGGTAAAATCTTAAAAGAAGGCTAGACAGCTGATAACTTCTACACACGCCAGCAAGCTCAATTGCTAGCACAGGTGCAAGCCACAAGCTCTTTTTCCTCACTGAAGATATAAGGTACCTTAAGCACCTTATGTCAAGTAAGGAAAGAGTTTGCTGAGAAAAGACAAAGTTCAAGAGATTAGCAGGGCTGTTCAGTTTCCATTCCTCTTGGGTGACTGACACAGACATACAGAGCTGGGAGAAAGGCACCGTTTCAAAGTGCCACTATCAGCAACAGTAGGCTGGCTCACACAGGTAATTAAGAGCTCTAAATAGTGTAGCAAAGGGATTGCCAAATTTTTCACACCAACAAGTGAGTGCTAACTCTGGTAAACTACTGTGTACCTATATTATCCAATCTCTAATTGAAAAGATTGCTTAACGCTGTTATGAGCATCAGCTGCAACCTAATTTCCACAGCCTCTTTCTGGAGCCTGGGAGCTAAGGAAGTACCAAAAGTGCCTGGAGAAAGTAGGTGTCTGAAGGAAGAGAGATGTTTATGTGCAGATTTGGATGCCTGGTCAGTTCAATACTGACAAGCTAAAATAGGGAAGAGCAAACTCAATTTAAAAAAAAAAAAAAAAAAGAGGTTGTGCCTGTAGAAGAGAGAAAGCAAGAGCTTCCTCTTCCAAGTGTTTATGTGCTCTACGGGCTGTTGTTGTATAGACAAGGAACATCTTCTCTAGATCCTGGAGCACTGTGCCTTCTTCAGAGTTTTCTTCTTTGGCTTTCCTGACTTTGAAAGGACACAGATTTTTGTCTTGCTGGAGTGCAAGCCTGCATTATGAGCACAAGACTGAGGATACAGCTTTATTCGTTTAATAAGAAGGTAAGCTCTGCAATGCTTAATAATTTTGAGGGGAGAAGAGATTATTGTTGTGTTTTGTTTGTTAGATTTTTTTTTTAAATTGCTTTACAGTTAATGAAATAGCTGTGTAAGAAATGACTCCTAGCAGTGCCAAGAATACTCACTGCTGCTTTCAGGTGAGCTTTCAGCTCCCTGGAGGTTTCTGGTGATGGTTCTCTGTCTTTCTTGGGGTGGTGTTACTGATTGTTTTGCAGGTAGGGTGGCTATCATAGGCACAAAGGCCTGAAATCAGTCGTAAGACTTCAACGTGGCATGAAGTAACATCTTGCTTTTTATCTGGTGTCTTCCTTTTGAGAATTGGTTCCAAGTCACTTATCTATGGTTATTTTTCTATGCTAACAGTAATTATACATCTAGTTAGTTGTTATTCTTGTAAGAACTGTGTGTGCTTTTCTTGTGAATGCAAATTAGATGTGTATTTTTGAGTCCTGAATCTCTCAAGTTGCATTAATACTATAGATAGTTTGGGGCTGCCATTCAATACTATAACCTGACGAAAACCAACCCTGCCTCAAACTGCAACAACATAGGACCTTTTTCCTATTTACATTGCTAATACCTGTTCCTACCAAGCAGCATGTAATCATGGTAACCACAGACTTGGAAATTCAGAAGAAGTAATAACTTCTGAAATGATAAGATGGATAATATTCAACACAGGGAATTTGCTCATAAGGGAAGGCACCCTTCTCCTTGGCCGTGCTCTACTACTAGGATGCTATTATTTTTTAAATTTTTGTTTTGGTTGTTATTATTAAGTACTGAGGTACTCTGAGTAAAAGCTTTTTGATTGTAAGACTTGTTCCAAACCCAAAGGTTTTTGTAGGATGGATATCACAGGAAAGCAATCTCTAACCAGGTTTTTAAGCAAAGACTACTTATTTTGGTACACTATTTAACACGAGCTATTGGCTGATGTTACCTGGAAATGTCAGATGATAAAAGAAATCCAGGAGAGAAGCTCAAAGGCTCAAGTTCCTTCCAAGCTTACTGCTCTTTATTGAGATACACAGTAATTCAAATGTATCCTCGCTGTAATACACCAGTGCGTACATCACACATCTGTGGTCAAGAGAACAGAAATTTTGTAGTTTGGTTTAGCCTAACCTTACAGAAGCTATGTGTACTTCTAGGGGTTAATTTGTATTCTATGAGGTAGCCTTCACATGTATACTTGATTGATTACAAAGCAGTATTTTTTTTTTAATATACTATTCTGAACATCTGTATAAGGGTGGGTTCATATTTAACAACTGCCAACATGTATTATGAAAATTTTGAGCACCGGTTGCTAAGAGAGGGATTTTTGCCTACTAGTATGCTTGGTTTTTCTTTAGAGAGGGATGGAAACATAATAAGTAGGTTTGTGACATTTTTCTCTTTGACACCATGGTTATATTCTCCCCTCTAACCACCAAAGGGCACATGGATTCCCAAGAATCATGACCTGGTCATTATGTTGTATTGGGCCTGATCACCATTCAAAAGTGGTTTGCTCTAGTCTAACAATTTGTTACTGATCTGATGCAGATCTTGTGTAGCCTGCACGGTTAAGGAAGATTGCTGAGTGCATTAGCAGATTAGTATGAAAAAAGGTCATGCTGTAATTGCAGCCCTTTTGGTCTAACGATACTCGCAGGGCACAAGTTCTTGAGAGGTTTACAAGGCATAATCGGAGAAAGTGAACGAGTCTGCAAGCACAAAAACTCATGGCCATTTAGTTATTGGTCAGGGATGGAAGGGAATAACAAGCAGGAACCAAAGCTGGTATCACCAGTACGGGTAGCAGTAGATAAATGGAAGGGTCCCTGCAGCTGAAGACAAAAATACTGCCTGTGTGGAAGATTTTTCAAAAGCTGAAAAGCTATCAGTGCATCTCAACTCTATTTCTGTAACTCTCATAACCCTCTCTGTCTAAACCTGTCCCTTACCCCTTACCTTCCAATATCTGCCAGGAGCCTACAGGAGAGGGCCTCTTTGTCAGGAGGTGTAGTGACAGGACAAGGGGCAATGGCTTTAAATTGGAAGAGGGGAGATTTAGACTAGATGCCAGCAAGAAACTCTTTACAGTGCGGGTGGTGAGGCACCGGAACAGGGAAGTTGTGCTCTAGTGGGAGGTGTCCCTGCCCATGGCAGGGGGGTTGGAACTTGATGATCTTTAAGGTCCCTTCCAACTCTAACCAGTCTATGATTTTTACGCTCGGGGCTTTCACCTGCTGCATCTTTTCGCTGAGGAATGATT
>JAHREE010000131.1:2938598-2953443 GCA_033628505.1 Tringa tobata | reverse complement strand
TGTGAGCAGACGGTGAACGGCGCAAACCCGGCCGCGTTAGCGACACCGTCAGCGGTGGGGAGTTTGGTGCGTGGTGGGGATGCGTTTCTTTGTGGTGGTTTTGGTGCCCGAGAGGCAGCTTTTTGTGCAGGAAGGAGTTGGTGTCTGTCAGCAGAATAGCTGTGACAGGTGACAGCCCCGGGGACAGCTGCAGAAATACGCAACCCAAAGGGACCACTGTAAACCATCTAGTCCGTCCTCTTGCGGAGGTCAGGTGTGTCTAGGGTGTCTCTGACAGATTTTACATAGTTTGTCATTGTCCTAACAGCAAAGAAGGCTCCGTAACTAACAAACGCTTTCTGTTATTTTTTATTAGGAGAATTGTTCTAGTATAGAAATAATGCCTAACACAGCTTTTTTACATAAGACTGATCCCTTTGCCTTTCCTCCAGCGAAACGATGGCGATGATTAGTGTCTGCTCTCTTTGCCATGACCTTTCCCATTCTGGGGAACTGTTGTGTTCCCCATGGTGCTTTGTGGATGCTGTGGAGTTTGTGGCTCAGTACTACCAGGCACTACAAGAACAGCAGTGGTAGATCCACATGGAAGGGCAACAGCAGCCCACAACCTGTGTTTAAGGGAGATAGCCTCTCTAAAGCTGGAGGACAAGCCTGGCAGCAATGAGAGAACGAAAGTGGTCCAGGAGCTCGGTCCTGTTTCCTGGTGGAAGCTGAGGCCCCAGACTGTCCTAGATCTGGATGAAGCACAATGGCCACAGAGGGTTTGATTTAGTTCTGTGCTAGGCCCCATGTTGGATTTCATGGATATAGTTCCTCAGCTGTGGAGGACTTCTGAGGCTCTGTTTGTACCTGTCCTGCTCCTGCCACATACAAACAAAACATTTCAGAATGTAGTATCTGAATTCTTAACACAACCCCACCTACCCCACATATCCTTATCTGCCCTTCTTGGAGAAGACACAGTCTGATTTGTGCCTTCTGTTGACCAGCACGTTCATCTGCAAGAGGCAGGTGGCTCTTACCTTCCAGCTTTCCAGCAGGTGTCTCTTTGGAAAGACAGATAGGAAACAGTAGTGTGCAGGCAGCTGCACTTTTGGAGAGGTAGAACAACCTTGGTGATCACTTTCAAGCCGAAGTTTTCTCTGAGTCTCAAGATAGTTCTCTGCACCTTGTTGGGCAAACTGAACCAACAGTTTCCTTCTAGGAATTATCCAAAAAATGCTGAGTGTAAATGTTTCCACTCCAGAAAATAAAATAAAAAATTGTTGTCAATGGAACTGGCCCATGCCCAGCGCATCTCCATTTTCCAGTGGTTCTGGATCAGCTGATATTAAGCTGGAACAGGAGTTCAATGCTCTGACAGGTCCGGATGCGAGGCCAAATCACACCTACTCTAATGAGGAGACTCGGGACAGCCATGCTGAATGGCCAAATTAAGCTCATCATAGTTTGAATACAGACATCTCATGTCCATCCACACTGTAAGGTATCGTATGGAGGGCGTTATTAAACCTGCAGTCCGGAGAATCTGGGACATTTGTCAACGAAATAAAGCAAAAGTAAATCAAGATGTGGTATCTCTGATGGGCCGATCGTGAAGTTTTAGTCTTCTGTTGCAATACCAAACATTTCAAGAATCTTTTCATAACACTTCTGAGGTTGTTTTGTTTTGTTTTGTTTTTTTCCTGCTTTTGAGCTTTGCATTGTGTAAGTGGATGAAGACACAGGCTGAAGGCAGGAAGTAGGATGGTTAAATTTATAAGAATTGCGCAGTCTAAAAGGTTTCAGTCTCAGTGGGTGATTTGACAGTAAGTGCTAGGTGAAAAAAGACAGAAATTAGCGTTTATTTGTTGGTGTTTAGAGGTTAGTGTTTCCAGTTATGATATTCCTTCTTGAATTGAATAGGGAAAATAAATCTAAATCTAAAAATGCCATCTGAATTTATGGAGAAATCTCTTAATTCTGATTGAGAAGAAAGGAAGTTTATCCTGAACTGGCCAGGAAAGCCAGTATAGTTTTAATGCTTCTCACAATAATGCATTAATGTGAGCAGAATCTTTCAATTTTAGTATTAAAGAAAAAAAAATAAGCCCATTACTTCTATTTTTACTTTAACTGAAGCTTTCTCGACCAAACTTTCACTTACTTTGTACTAAAAATCTCAGACATGTTATTAAAACTGATTTTAAAAAATGGAAATACATAGAATTCTAAACGTTTTTGTTTTTTAACATGCAGCTGTTTTTCTTGTCAGCAGGATGACAATTGCTGTATGTGAAATTTGTTGGTTTCACTGTGCCACAGGAAAAAATCGTAGGGCCTGATAAATAAAACGTGTCAAAACTCCACAGTACTAGGTCAAGGCTACCTGGAATGGTTACCTATCTCATTAATCCTAAAAACTAAAATCAAATTGCAATAAGCTTGTGCCACAATGGGAACGTGGCTTTGCACAGGGCTATTTTCCTGGCATTAACTTTGAAGGCTGTATTGTAGTGAGCTTTGCCTACAGAGGTGTAAATTTTTCTGCTCCTCTCTTTCTTCGTGCCGTTGGCTGCCAGGCATGTCTTTAGAGTCCTTTACCTCTACATACCTTGCATGAATGGTGAGCTCTGTAGGGACCTGCATTGTGGTGGGACCTGAGTGTAACGGTGCTGTGGCTGTCCCTAACTAATGGCTCTGCTGGGAACAGCGGGGATGAGCGTTTCCTCACGCAGGAGGTTCCCAGCTCTGGAGATGAGTCAATGCTGAAATGTTAATTCTGGGCTCAGCGCCCAACCCTGGAGAGGGGGATCACCAGTGGGCAAAACCCTAAGGAGATCTATGCCTGTAATCTTTCTGTAATCTACCTTTTAATCTAAAGCGAAAGCATTATCTGGTTTGATTGATCCCACTGCTGTCCAGCAGCTGTCAAGGTACTACGTTATACAGCTGATTTTACAGAAAGAAGCCGTGATTTTAGCTAGCTTTGGCTCATCAGTGCAACAAAACTTCTATTATATTTCTCTGAGCCCCCAGAGGGCTGAGGTGGGAGAAACTGCAGCACTGTGCAACCAACAGTGTTGACGCATGGGGAGAAGGTCTGTACCTCGCTGGGGAGTCTGAATGCAGAACGGGATCCCCCAAGAGATTTGGAAACCACTGTTACTTGTGGCTGACCACAGCCACAATTTTTCACTGCAGTTAAGTTCAGAAGACCACCACCTGAGGTCTCCCCTAGATGCTGAGGTGTGGCCTAGCAACAGATTTTACATGTAGAGTATACTTTCAGGATTTTGTTTCCCCTTGGCATCATATTAAGTTCCAGTGAAGACACCCACCTTTGCTCCGCACACCTCACTGGAGTACATAGCATTTGCAGGTCTGGCAGGCCTCTGTGACAATCTGTTGCTTGGACAAGCTGGTAAGGTCTTGGTTTATATCTCTGTCAGATGGTAACAAAGTGCTTTCTCATTTCATCAAGCTCAACTGCTGATTCAGAAACAGTCATGGGGTATTTTGGCTGCACAATCCTAGGGAAGAAATTTGTCTTCCGTATCCTTACTGAGTTTTCCAAAGAGATCAGAATTCCTCTGTATTCAAACAGCATTACATCAATACTGCTGAATTTGTAGAAGTTAAAAAATATCTTAGCATGGTTGGAAATAACTGGTTATGAAAGATTATTTCACTAAATTTTCCTGTTCAAAAAAAGAACAACTTCACCAGTATTTATAATGTTTTGTTGGTGTGGGTTTATTGTATTTTTTCCTTTTTTTTTTTTTTTAACATCAGTCTGCACCGAGCACTGTGATACAAATTCTTCACTAGGTGTTTCCTTGATATTTTGTTCTGTGGAGAATGTTCCTGTAAATATACTAACACTGGCAGGATAAGATGGAAGGAACAAGAGTATTGCAGGAGTAGACATCTCCCTAATTTGTTTGTGAAAAGATCAACTACTGCCACTGTGTTAAAGGACCTAACAGAGGCTGCTGGAATGCGAGGCTGCTGCCCTGGACTAAGGCCTCTGCTTCCCCTAACTCTTGTAGACAAAGATTCTTTTATACTTTTTAACTCCAGTTTTGTAACTAAGGCTTGATTAGCTCTCTTGGCTACTTTGTAGTGACTCATCTAATTTAAGAGGAAACATCGTGGATCTTGGAGCTTCATTTCTGTCCGGATAGAGTAGGTATTTTAATACTCTTTGAATGATTACCCAGCACTAAAACTTGAGAGCAATCTAAGCTTAAATTTGTTACTTCTCTCTTCTGGAGCATAGGGTCTTTAGACTTTAGTGTATCTACTAACATACCCTAAATTAATGTATAAAATAATGACTCCTGAGCTGACCACTGTCACTGACAGCCAAGATCTAGGATTACAACAGATGAGAACGTTAGCTAAAGAAAATCGTATGTCAGAGATTATTAGGAACAGAGCAGAGAAAGTCATATGAATCCAAGAGTCACAGAGCTGACTCTGTGTGCCCTTCTGGTCACTTCTTCTCACTAATGGGATAGTGAGGCTGGAGTTCAGAGAAGAGCAACAAGGGTGACCAGAGGCCAGTGCCTTCTCTTGGAAGAACAACTGAGCAGGACAGGACCCATGGCCTGGGAAGGAAATTATTTAGGAGCAGAGGTGATGCACATCTACAAAACTGTAAGCACTGTGTAGAAGAACAGACAGGGCTGATCAATTACTATTGACTCAAGGGAATCAAGTGAAGCTACTGGGAACCAGGTGCTTCACCCTCCCTGGTATTCCCCCCAACTCCAGTGCTTCATGCAAGGAAAAAACTGACTCACTGAGCTTGGCCAAGAATTATTGGCTGCTTCAAGCTTGCATGAATTCAAGGGAAGACTGAACAAAATTCAGAGCAGAGATCTATTTGGCTTGGTATACATATAGAAAACATATATAGCTCAGGATATCCTCCAACCTAAATATAGTCGGAGCCCAGGACAGTATTCAGGGAGTGTGCTTGTTTTTGTTGGTCTATTACTGCTGTGCAGAAAAAACTTGGGGTTGGAGGACACTTATTCTGACGTAGCACAACTACTCTTACAAATATCCAGTCTAATACAGGCATTTAATGCTACCATGTATAGCATGCACACATCTGCCAAATAGTGTAAAGCAGTGTATCTTCATCATATAGATCAGTTTGAGATTCTTCATCTAACAGTTAAACCCACGAAGCTCTGTGATTGATCCAACACAGTAACATTTGGTTTGACAGTTGCAACTTCTGCTTTCATATCCATTTCCCTCTTTCCTGAGCAGTCTGGTAACTGTACACAGTGAACATAAGGATGATTCCTCTCCTATACGTTTGCACTTGTCCTTCAGTCTCTCTTCAGGGAACTTAAAGTTGTTTTCTTTAAGTCTTTTAGGCAAGAATCTGCTTCCCCCACAACTTGCATGTGTAACATTTCCCATCTTATTCCCTTTCACTTTCTTTTTCCTACACAGGAGTTACTAAGCCAAAGCAAGTTTGTGCAACCTAAAGGCTTTGACTCATACACATGGAAGCAGACATCTACAACGGCTTAGGGCAGCACTGCTTCCAGGGGGTCTGTCTCTGCTAGAGGTGGCCCTTCACTGCGTACGGTGACAAACAGGAACATGTGACTCTTTCCCTGTGGTAGCAATTCCCGGTCTGGCATATCAACTTACGCTGCCGCTCCAGAATCTGGGCTCAGCATGTTTATTATCCAAGTAGCCCTTAAAGAAACATAAGGGTGGGGTGTGACAAAGAATTCATGGCAAACGCACACTCTGTTTGCAGAAGCCAAAGTGTCATTTGACAGTGACTCAGAAACCCGTTTCTTTTTCAGGCCACGTTCTTTTAATATCAAAGCACAAAGCCAGCTCTTAGGTAAGCTGATGAAAGCAAGAAATGGTGTAGCTAAGCAAGAAACCCACCCTTTGCCATATGCACGAAAAGGGCTGTGCTCTTAAGCACAAAAATAATCCCCCTGAAGTTCAAGGTAAAAATCACGGTCATTAAGAGCCAGACACTCACGTTGTCCCACTAGTTCCTGGCTTGCAAACAGAGAGTGCTCCTGCAGGCTTTCGGGCAGGCGTTCTGCCTCACTCACTGCCAGTGCTGGAGATCTCCAAGGAATCCCATCTACACTGATGCCAGAGGGGAGGTACCCAGCCCTCCAGACCCAAACAGCAATACTGACTGGTGTGAAGGGGCAGCAAACAGATAGGATTCCTTTATGTCTCCACTTAGGATAGTAGAAACAGCGACTCCCTTTGATTCTGGGGAAACTACGTAGTTTACAAATGGTAGCTATAAAGAACAGCAACATATGCACAACATTCTGCTGTACAATAATTGTATTTGGTTTTCTCTTTTTCTGGTATCTGTCATAGCCTTGATATTGTTTTGTAAGTGTGTGGAAAAGCCTGAGGCTGTCCACAAGGCTTTCCAGCTAAGTGACTGTGCAACTATATACAGTCTTTTGCATTATTCGTGATCTGGCTTCAAAGGCACAAGCGTAGAGCTCTCATTTAAAAGAACAGGATTGGCCATAACAAGGTTGAGTATGGGCAGCATATTCCCTGGTAAATAAAAAAAAAAGTGGCAGCCAGTACCAGAAGTGTGAAAATAAACATGGCAATGTACTTTACTGTTTCATAAGCAGCAACGGTATAATCTGCAATTAAATACCATTTGTGTTACTAACCACTTGTAGGCAGGATGTCACTGTATGTGCAAGGATAATTCTTCACAAAAAGTTTTCAACTCATCATTAAAGAGAATCCCTAGGAATCAATGAAGATAAAAGTTATATTGTCAGGTAAGCTGTACTACTCAAGATACCTATAATACATTTGAATTAAGGGATTAGCATTCAGACATTGAGATGAAGCACCAAAAAGAACAGAGAAAAAAAATAATCTTCTCCCTGTAGTACCCGAACATTACTTGAAATACCACTCAGGAGAGCAGTTTATGGGCTCTTCCTTCCAAAGAGTCTTCAGACGCTGGGCCCAGGCAGTCAGCATCTCCTTCCTCTTCTCCTCAGAGACATATTCCGGAGCGAAGCAGATGTGAGGTGCAAGGACTTTGACACCACAGAAGTGCATGATTCCATGCTGGACTCAAAGCAAAGAAAGAAATGCCCAGGAAATAGCCTTTCACTTTCAATTCACGAATGAGGAAGATTCAGATCTGAAACTGTTTCTCTGACCCAATATAAGGTAGGATTTCTAAAACTGTATTTATAAGAAGGGAAATAAATGGCAAAATTCATTACCTATCCTGGCAGTCACTATTGAAGGCTATGTGTTAGTAGAGTGACATACAATACACTGAAAAATAAGGTCAACTTCATTTATTCTGCTCTGTGGAATTTATTTTTAAGTGCTGTTAAATCCACAGAACTGTTCTCTTCAGCCACTGCATGCTATTAAATTTGCAAGGATCAGAGACAGCCTAAAGTTCATTGTATTTTTACATTTGAATCTCCACAGATTGTTCCTGAACTGCAGTGCATTTCTCATCCAATTCTAAGTGTGGTTTTTTTGTTTTTTTTTTTTAATCTTTTGCCTCTGGCTTATCCAAACAATCCTGAAAGAAGGCTAGTGCCTTTCAAATCAGCTCAACTTGCCGTTTTCCCTCTGGATATTTCTGAATTCACAGCTGCATTTCACATTCTTTGTCACGTTGACTTGCAAGCTCTGCAGCGAGATAGCCTCACCAGGGCAGACAGCTAGTAATCACAATGGGCAGGAGACCAAAGAATTTAAGCACATCCTAGTTTGTATTGTAGCAAGTCCTAGCTGCCACAATTTGCCTCACCCCCTACATTTCTCAAAGCACACTTGATACTTCTGACAGATGGGTAACAATAAGAAAAGACATGCTAACTTTCATAAGCTGATCATTAATGCCCAGATAATGTGTGACTCCCCTCCCGCTCCGCATCCTACATGAATCAAGTATCTATAGGGAAAAGAAATCCTGCAGGCAAGGGCTAAAGGAAATCCTATGACACCAGAGAAACTTAAAAGGCTGACAGTATTAGCTTTCTCCAAATTTCAATCTGGAGGAAGGGGCACAGAAGAACCTTAAAAATTTGTGGACTTTTAAAGTAGTTTCAGTATTTTAGGGCCCAATTTATAACCTGCAGATGCTTGGAATGGACAACTTAACTCTGATTACCTTTCATATAAAATAAACAATAATACAACTGTTAAAAATAATTGGAATAATAAAAATTAAAGCAAAATCCAACCAAATATTCATATATTATACCTGCATGGGCCAGAGGAGATAGCGAATATCACCGCTGATAGCTCCTTTTGCATACATCTCTTCGCTTCCTCCAGTGGTGAAAGAAAACAGGGCTAATTTGTTCTGGAATTAAGAAAGTGACACTTGAGTTAGGCATGTTTAAAGAGAAATTTTATAATTTAATTCCAACCTTTGACATCTAATCCCAGAACAAAGTCTTGTCATGTGTTCCAGTATGCTGCTCATTACAGATTTGTGTGGTCCTATGGTGGTAGGAAGAATGACAGACTATAGTTTTAGGAAATGGATTGATTTAAACTATTTGTAAGTTGTATGCCAACCCACTGCACTCTGATACACCTAGCAAATTATAAAGCCTGTTTTGTAGGCCAACTAAAAATCTCTAGGAGATTGCTTAAATCTTTAGTTGGGAACCACCACATTATCCTTATTGTACTAACTTTCAGACAGTTCTAACAAGCCAGAAAGTTACTCAACAGATTACCAAAACATTATTTCAGAAGAGCATAAAGTGAGAGCTTTAAACAAATATTATGGAAAAGAATATCCTCAAGAGCATTGTGCAAATCTTGATCTTAGTAAGACAATCTCAAAAACATACCTTGAGCAAACCTGAATCGTAACAGTTTGGAAATTCGAAAGCAAATCCTTGGACCAAGACTCTGTCCATCCAGCCCTTCAGGATTGCTGGCATGCTGAACCAATACAAGGGAAACTAGGCAAAAAGTAAATTGCTTTTATTAGCACAGAGCCTGGGCCATCCTCAGGCCTGGTCTACAGGCCAAATCCTATTCTCTTAATCTGTTCAGATCTTCCAGCTCTCTGTCGGGAGAGGCAGTAACTATGCTTGGCAAAAATAACTAAAGTGCTTTCTGTTTGTAGTAGTCTCAGGTACATACCTGAGTGTATATAGCACATGTTGAATCTGGGGCCTTCTACACAAATTAAAGTTGGAATAAAGCAGGAAGGTGACATTTAATTCAAACTTGACTGTACAGAATTGCCTCTCCTATTGCTGAAATGCAAAAGGAACGTATGATCTAATGGAGAATGTGGCCAAAATGTACACAGAGAGCCTTATTACCAGGACTGACATCTGGTGATCAGTTTTGATCTGACAGTCTGGTGGCAAATGCCGTGGGATCTTAAGAAAGACCCACTTTCACACACTGCTGACATGATGACCCTGAATCACTTTATTGGGAAGAAAACTTTAACAGTAGGACCCTCTGTTTCTAGATCCTCCAATTAGCCCATGGGACTACAACCTAAAGCTATTATGTCTTATTTACGTTTTCTTGAATGCTTTGTGGACTGTTCTTCTAGGATCCTTTGCTATCCCTAAACCTTTGTATACACAGCATTACAGAAGTAATTCTGTAAAAGCTTATCCATGTGTGGCTTAATTCTAGATGGAAATGATGTGGAAACTGGGCAATCACCACTATGTCTAGAAGCGGTGAGTTTAGTCTGTAGTGAATTTTAAATTACTTTATGGTGTCTTTCAGAGCCTTCCCTTCCCTTTTTTTTTTCCTGCACCAGGATATACTCAACTCTTCCTAGCATTCTAAAGACAGAAAGCAGAAAGCAACTGTTTTACTATACTTGTCTCAGAAGCAATAAGGTAAAAATGATGAAGACTTATAGTGAAATGCTTGAGTATGGTCTCATTCTAAATTTCATCTATAGGCAGATAGTGGAATATATATAGGCTATGCCTAAGGCCAACAGTCACGCAGGTACACAAAGAAATGTAAGGCTAGTATTGCTTTATACAGTATTTCAGGACTTATAGACACTGAGGATGGAGCTGGCACAGTGAGGAACAGAAACTGGGTGTACTGTTCCATTAGCAAGTCCAGATAGTGCCTCTGTGACTCAGCAATAAATGAGGACAGTCTGGTTGGGGAAGTCCAAATTCCCTGAGCCTGCTGGCTGCTTCCACTGCTTGCCCAGAAAATAAGCCTTGCCCTGCCTTTGGCCAGCTCCTGACATTCGTGGTCACATATGTCTTTGTGCACGCAGATATTCAGTTTGGCCTACTGTTAGTGAATTACTGGATTTGCTGTCATTTCAATGTGGATAATTGTGCCATTGAATTACTGGATTTGCTGTTTTAACAACCTGGATAATTGTACTACTGCTCTGTATTTGTTACTCAACCATTACTTACAGATAAAGTGTTTATTCCTAAAGCTGTTGGTCTGGTGTCTCTTACCGCATCCCAAACTTATAACTCGGTGGGGCTGCCTTGAGCCCTTACACACATTTCTGTGTGTAGATCTGTGTTTGCCTTGTGTGAGCTCCAAGACAAAGGGATAGTGTCAGGCTGCCTGATAATACGGCGTGATTCTCATATTGAGAATTATAGTAGTATTTTGCACTCAATAATTCCTGGTCTAAGTTCCTCTACGCAATCGATTTGGAGTGCGGGTAGCATGAGGACCAATCTTTACAACACCTATGTGATCAGACTACTTTTGAATATTAATTTGTAAGCGAAGCACTGCTGTCAATTTTACGCAGGTATTTTAAGTAATTTCAAGTGCCTTCCCACTCCTCAAAAATGCCAGTCTGAAGCCATTATTTGTGTGAAAAATTCATACTGTGCTAGCACAAATAATGCTTACACGTGATCTGGTATTTCTGATATTTTCTGAAATCCACATCATATCAGAAAAACCTGACACCTTGAAGTTGGTATGCTGGATACAGACTGTTTTATGGTGACAGCAGAGCTACTACCTCTTCTTATTCTGTCTAGATTCAACGTTCCCAATGAAATCTATAATCTCCTCACTATTGCCTTTCTTTTGTTCAACACTGTATATTACAACTGACGTATTTTTTGATATAATTTAAAACAATGACCTGAAAAATCAGTAAGTCTGCTTCCTGCACTTTCTTCTGCTCTTCAATCAGATCGGTGGACAAAGCTCCTCTCTTGTAAGCTTCCCGTGTCTCCACGCCGTAATTGAACTCTTCTGAGTTGTGCAAGTAATCTGTGGGTAGAAGTGAATTGTCATTCCTTGCCCTGTTTCTAACATTGTAGCCAAATAAGAATTTAATACATTACAATCTACAGTTCTAAATTGACTTACTTTTCATTTTTTCCCACTTTCTTTTTTTTTAATTTTGTGTGTGTGTGTGTGTGGATATCCAGCATCATCACAGCTGATGCTGATTTGATTTTAAACTAGAGAGGAATGTAATATCTCAGAGTACTACAGCTTTCATCTTTCTGTAGCAACGTATGAAGTGCAATAAGAGGACCTAAGCTTGGCTCTAGACTCTGGTGATGCAGGTGGATGATTTAAGTGGATTTAAGATAATTTTGCCAATCGCTCTGCCTCTGCATTAGGGATTACTGAAACTGTCACGCAGTCACAAGCACTATATAGCTGGTTTTCAGTCTCTGTAACTGGGAAACTCAGCAGGGGCTGGGGGAGCAGTATTGGCAGGCTCTGCTGACGCCATCCAAGTGTAATTGGGTGAGCTAGTTCAAATATGTCTGAATTAGACATATACTGATTGATTCTGCTGATTCAACTAGTAGATTATCAGCCTGTAGCAGAACCTCATGAATGAAACTCTAGAAAGTCATAGAATGGTATCTGAAGGCATTTCTCACCCATGAGAAACAGACTTTAGAGATTGATTGCGGATATGTACTAATGCATTTTTCCCTCTCAAGTAATGTCACTATGAGACAAGGTTCATATTCAGGAGTGGACTTTTAGAAATGTTTATGTCTGGTCATTAATAAGTTTCTTCTTGTTTTTGCCAGTGCTTGCACTGGACGTGCACTATTTCTTTTTGATTCTTACATTAAAGAAAGAGTTTCTGCTGTTGCAGATTATGTTATGGCTTTGTGTTTCCTAACCTGGAAAAATACTGGGGCTAAATGCTAGTAAGAGCACAGTGAAAATACCACGTAAGCCTAACAAGAGTGCCACTGTTTTTCTCAAGTCTTAACTGCATCATCTAATAATTTTTAGCAGTCTCATACTACCAAGGTGGTCATGAGGTGCCAAGACAACTCAAAAGCCCAAGCACTTAAATGCCTAGAGCTAACTTGCAGAAAGCATTTGTAATCTTGTTCTTTAAGAGAAGGAGGTTCTTAGAACGTCTCTGCAGTTGGTTGCAAATACTGCGAAAATAATATTTTCCCTCATTCGCTTTAGTCAAAAGGCAAAACACTGTTTTACAAATCTGTACCATACAGATATTTCGTTTTTGTGATTGAGGGGCCATTTCTAGCGATCAGCTTTATTTAAATAAAGATTATACTCGTTGGGCTCCCACGCTGATATTTCCTAGTCAATGCTAATGGAAAATAAAAAGCTGGCTCTTGTTAGTTGAGGGATATCTGTACAAAATAATAGCAACTACTTTTTGGAGTGCACCAAACCGCATGGTTCTAGATCGTTAATACAGCCGGACAGACAGGGGGAAAGTTTGTATCGTTATTGTTGGAAAAATGTGTATTTTGGCTAGTCTCACCAACTATGTCATTTCTTGTGGCTCTTGGCTCAAACTGCATTGCATATAAATCAGACACTGTGACACTGCAGCCCTGTTTGCTCAATTCTTCCACAGCAACCCTCTTCAAAGATCCATTGAAGGACTTGGGCTCTTGATGTGCATAGACTATCAGGACTTTTCTCCCTGGAGGCAGAAAGAAAACCAGAAGATATCTTTGAGTACAGGAGGCAGATATGAAACAGTTTGTGGAGCAAGGGCCTGCTACTTCATTTTGCTGTAGTGTATTTTCCAAGTTGCATAAAACCAGTGAAAACAGAATGACAGTGGCAGCATTTGGCTCCTGTTTGGCAGCAATGACTGACACATGAGGAATTGGTGAATGCCCCCAACCCAGCAATTTTGTGCTACACTGGGCTTGCCTAGGTGGAACTCAGTGGACAGTTCCCATAGCAGGTCACATTGCCCTACATCGGCACAGCCCAGTCTCTCGAGTCAGCATTTGTGTTTATCTGGTTCCACTACCCCCCAAAAAGAACTCACCCAACAACAGGAGAGAGCAAAAAAAAAAAAAAGGCAAGCTGTTTGCTGGTTTAGCTCCTTAGGCTGGGTCAGACAAGCCCCAGTGTAAGCATGAGGGGCAGGCTGGGATCAAAGGAGTGCCAGCTTAGATTCCCTCAAAATGTTGTGGAAACAACTTCTGAGAGCTCAGAGCATCTAACTACTGCCAAGTGGGAACCCCTCATCTTCCAGCTCAGTGCTGCGCAGGTGACAACACCAGGGTAGATGTCTGAGATGCCACTATCCCACTTCAGCACCATCACAGCGACTTCACTAGAAAGTAATAACGGCTTTTTCTTATACGTGAGAGCGAGCTCCTCAGTGGTATCTTAAACTGCTGATGAAGTGGATTTAAGGTAAGCCGAGTGGCAAGATGGATATGTTGGGATGGAGCTTCTTAAACTGATGTAACAAGGTGTATCAGAGCTTACTAGTTCAAAATTTTGTTGTACGTAGGCCATTCAATTTTAATAATTCTCTAAAAAAATCATTCCTCACTGAACACAAGGGAAAAGTGAAATACTTTTATGGGGTAGCGGTTGTTTATGCATAAACACTGCAGAGAGGGAAATTTTCAGGGACTATTGAAAATGACCGGATCTGCAAATCATGCAGCTAAACATGCAGTTCCTCGCTGCCAGCACAAAAACTCAGGCACCTCCTGAGTTCAGTTTCTGCAGGGGGCAGGGAAGCTGCACGGCCCAGAGCACCACCAGGGTGACAGCTAAGTTTAAGGCGTCACAGACAATTGACAGAATGTGAGCTGAATGTCTGAAGAAACAATACCTCATTTTTAACCTATTATAAGGGGTGACTATTTCTCCAGCGTGCATAGCGTCCATGAAACAATAGCTCTGCCAAAAGACTATATGAATTGCTATCATAATGCTATCATAAAAACGCTATCATAAATTTAAAGCGCGTATAGACTGTTTAAACCCCTGCTCCACAACTTATTCTGGAATATCAGGAGCAGTTAGCCTCTCTGCTGTTCCTGCTAACTCTCAGCAAACAGGTAGCTCAGTGGCTGGAGATGACACAGGCTGAGAGGTATGATATGATTAATTCTGCCAGCTGCCGGTTTGTTTCCCGTTCAGGGGGGCTGAGGGCCCTCGGACACAGTGTTCGGAGAGACGGGAGTTTAGTAGTTCCAGTCATTTAAAAAAGCAATGCTTTAGTACCCCAGCTAAACACCACGGACGTGCCATATACCGGCGTGCCCGGGGCGGAAGCGAAGAGCGGGTTTATTAGTTATTTGTTCTTACCTGCCATTTTTTTTTTTTTTTTTTCGGAAGCACTTAGTAGGATCCGATAGGGCCTGTGAACTCAAAAGGACAAATTTGCTTACGTGGGAAAAAATCAGGGCGAGGAAAAATCACGGTTTCGGTGGGAAATGCACCGTTCTGCCCGGGTGCGGGGGTGCTGCCAGGGGCACACATGGTGCGAGTGCCTCCGCCGGTGTCGGTAGGGGGGACGGGCCCTCAGCGTTCCCCGCCTCCCCCCGCCCCGGGTGCCTGAAGGCCCCCTGGGCCGCGGCCCGCCCCGCAC
>JAHREE010000131.1:2907612-2922887 GCA_033628505.1 Tringa tobata | reverse complement strand
GTCCCCACGTGATGATGAAGCAAAGCTACCCCCTTGAAGACACCTTTTGTTTAGAGGCATGTGAAAAAATTTCCACTCTGACATATTGGCTCCAGGAAAATCATTATAAGCTGTCGTTATCCCTCCCATTCCCCTCGTGTAATTAGGGAACTGGGTGCATTACAAATGGGCACAGAGGGCACCTTTGCTTGCCTTGTTGCTTCAGTGGTGTGCCCGGCATGGCTTTTTCAGATCCAAGTCTCCAATGAGCTAGTATGGAAGAGTAAAACCAGTACATCTCCAGTCACATAAATTTGCCTTCATTTTCCGTGATCTTTTTCTTTCAGTCACTAAATATATATATACATATGCATGTACTTGTATGAAAAGCATGTATTTATTTAAGTAACAAAAGTAAAAGACAGAATATAGGGTATACACTAAAGCTCAGAATCCTCATTCTTTTTCCAAAGTAGAATTTGTTGCTAAATATTTACACATAACTAACTCAACAAAGGTAAGGTAGCCATTTTCCCCTAAATTTATATAATATGTATTTCCATTGTGAGAGGTCCAAAAGCTTGATACATTGCCTGGATATAAAAAAAAAAAAAAAACACCTTGAACTGAAATCAATGCATCTCTACTGGTTCTTTGACATTGGATCTTTCCTGGCTGTCTGGTGGAATCACATACGCTTCTTCCAGAAAGGGTTTTTCCTCCATCTAGAACTGTAGCTCTTCAGTTTTTATTTGTAGGACTTACACAGTTCCCTTTCTAAACAATTCCTTTCCTTCTCTCCCATTATTAGAAAAGTTAATTTCATGGAGAACACTTGGGACACTCAGTTTCCACCAATTTTCACAATATTGCAAATATGCAGGAAGGTCAACTAGTTGTGTAAATTTAGGAGTTGTTTGGCAAATTTGAAAGTAATCATCTCACATTTATGTATTTCTGTTCATTACCAGCAATCTAAAGGTTTGGCAAATATACAGGAGGATGACAAATTATATTTACTGTGCTCAACAATGGTGTCCCACCAGTTAGAAAAGAATGTTCTGAATGAAACTGAAATGCAATTTCAGTTTCAAGGTGATTTCAATTAGTGTTTGATCCAGTTAGAATCTGTACTACTGGGAATCCATTACTGATGGTTTGAATTTGACCACTGCACTGACCTTTGCAGCCTACATTTGCCAAAACTGACAGAAGATCCCTGATGTTTTTTCTCTCCTTCACAGGGAAGTAGCACAGTGTTTTCAGCTCGTTGTCCCCGAGGGAAAGTTGACTCTGAGACAAGGGTGCTCCTCTGCAGGTCCCAAGGTTGCCCTTGTGTTCTGGCTTGCTTAGTATCTCCTATCCAGGTACAAAGAAGGTCCAAGGCTGTGGCATGGAATTATTCATGAACGGTTAGTTTCACTGTGAAATGTGCTCTCAAGCAAGAGGAACATATTCTACCAACATTTTCTGGTAGCCCACAGCACCCACATCCTCTGTGAGTGAGAGGCAATAGGTAACGAGGATGATAAAGGCACCGCATGCGTTCTCTGAAACTCACAGGTCAAGAAGAGGTTAGTAATTATAGAAAACTCCTAAATGTTACTGATCAGTCTCCCCATCTCTCTTGGTTTCTCAGGAGAATCCCTCTGCCCCCTGCACAGCCTCTCTTCTTGAAAAGGCATGTAAAAGGTTCTGAACAAAATTTTATATTTTCTTATGGTATCTAAATGACTCCACTAGCACAGTGTTTCATATAATTACCTTACTATACTCTTGTGAAAAACAAATTTTTCTTGCATTAGACTGAGCACCGAGGTGATTCAAGTTGCCCAGCACTGCTCAGATGGAGCCTGTGGCAAAAGAGAAACTGAGCAGCTTTGGATATCTTGCAAGTGCCACAAATTTGGGATGATCTTTATACCATTCTGTGCTTTCCTCCAGGTTTTCGAGTGGGAGGTAATGGGGAAATAGCAAAATGCAGTGTAGCAAAGAAAAGTTTCTCAGGGATCAACCAAAAAGCAAAGCTGATACTGGCTTGGCAGCAAAGAGAATAGAAGCGCCCCTCCTGTGGAAGGTATTCTTGTGCCTCTGTGTGCTGTGAGGAATCTGCTCATGCTGGTTAGTGTGTAGAAATTGTGTGGTGTTCCTTTAAATAGCTGTCATTTTCTGGTGTGTTTCCCTGTCTGAAGTGACTTGAAAATCACTGCGTCCCTGCTAGAACAACTAGATAGACTGATGTTTTATATCAATAGCAAATGGTTTGTGTGCACCCTAGAGCGCTAACAGAATTCCTTTAGAAGACGTTTGGCATGAGCATGAAGGAAAGGCACATCATATGGATATCACACAGGTTTTGGAAAATGGTAAGCTGCTTGGTTTCCTTCATCTGTGTCTGGTACTTGGTCATTGCCTTCAGTATTTCAGGGGAACAAGAGAATGAATGTTCAATGATACCTGAAGCGAGGCCAATTTTGGTTGGAAAGGACTGTGACTTGTTTTTCCCACAGGCATTTTTCCCGCTGGTAGTTTCTGGGCCTTTCCCTTCCTGGAAAGTTGTTCTCTGTGGCTTGCAGCTTACGGCAAGATTTCTCTCCAGTGCCCATCTGGCACTTTCAGGGGCTAAGCCAGCTTTTTGCTTCATCTCACTACTCCCACTCAGGAAAGTTTTCAGAGCAGAGAAAAGTTGCAGATATAATTTGCAAGGAGGTCCCTTTTCTTAACTGAGCACAGGACTAGAGATTTTCCATGCTTTGGGTGTGGGTACAAATGCTTTGCACAGTCCAGTTGACAGGTCCAGCGTGGCCATCAGGGAAGCGGAGAAGGTGGCTGTTTCTTCTGTTGGCTCCATTTGCAAGGTGTCAGCCTTCCACATGGAGGTGCTTGTGTCTGTTTTTGCACTTTTGTTCAAGTGGCAAAAAAACCTGACTGACTCTTTTCAGTTGCCCCTCAGCTACTTGTTTCCCAGAGTAAGCAACACACTGTGGCAGGTGAAAGAAAGGTTCACCCGTCTGAAGTCTGAAAATAAAATCTTTTTTTGTTGCTAAAAATTGGCTGCTGCCTTCTGGAGAAAATAATGAACAGGGAAAGGGAGGTTCTGGGAATTTGCCCTTGGAATTGGTGTGAGTTGTAGAGGGGGAAGCAGAGCAGGAGGTGGTGGAGAGGAAGAGTCAAATCTGTTAAGGGGCTTTGGTCTAGCAGCATTAGACTAGGAACAGCTGCTGCTTTCACCCATAACTGTGCTATATTGGGCAGAAGTTATTTGAAGTTATAATGTAAGCATATTTGGTAAAAACCATGCAACATTTACTCTTGCTATGGCCTTTAGTACCCAGACTTGCTGCCTACAGACTAAAGATCAGCGTGGTGACAATAGCCTCAGGCTGTGTGTCAGGCTAACCAGAAGGTGTGTTTCAATGGCTGACTCTCCTAAGAGCTTGACTTAGGTCATCCCCTGAGGTAAACCAAAGTATGGCTATTTAGCAGAATTTCAACCTGGTTCTGGGGTATTTTTCACTGAGATTTTGGATGCATTCAAATCCACATCGCAGCAAGACTTCAGGGCAGGGATTATAAACAGATTACAGTTGAAAAGTCTTGGCATGAATACCTGTGCATTGATCTTGATGCGCTACATAGTACAAATAAGAGTTATGTTCCTTTGCCATGGATCTAAATATTTCATTATATTGCTTGTTCGCTCATGGTTTCATCAAACTGAAGAGAAGTAGAGCATAATATTCTGTGAAAGATTAAATCTGGACCCAAGTTCCTCCAGGCAACATTGATGTGAGTAAAGTCATGTCCAGCCTCTAACTGAAATTCATTTTACTGCTTTATTGTTGTTTTTTTTTTTTTTTTTTAAAGTTTCTTAGTGCAAAATAGCAAAAAATACTCTATTTTACTCTAAACAGATTTTTTTTTTCCCTTCTAGGATTTTTGGTTACATGATTGATTAAAGTTCATTTTTTCATTGGTAATGAAGGTACTATTAAACTGTATTATCTGTGCATGCAAAAAAGAGAAAATTAGAGTTGAGATTCACAGTCTTCTTCATTTTTAATTTCTTCAATTTTCATATTCTTCACATAAAAGTCAGTCCCTGATTTAGATTATGACAAGATATATTGACAGGCACCCATAGGAAGCTATTAATATAGATTTTTTTTTTTCCTATGGCTCTTTCTCACTCATGCCTTCTCAAAATAGGGGGAGAAAGTAATAACTTAGCATGAGTTAGTATCTGTGGCATAAGGATCTAGTAGAAGATTTTTATCTCAAGATGCAGTGTAGAGACAAGGAAGGAAGTGGGACATCAAGTGAGAAGCTCCAGGATCTGATTCAGTTACAAGTCCAGATATGAACTTCAGTGTTTGAATCTTCATTTCATCACTAGCAGAAGAGAAAGGGCAGAACTGGAATTATGGGTGAAAGAATTCATACTATGTAATGTGCATCTGCTGAATTGCAGCTACAAAATTTGCCTTCAAAGCAATGATCCAAAGAAAAGAATATTGGTTGCACTACTTCAGTATAAACAAAAGATGTCACTATCAGACATAAAAAGTGTTGAGCTAATTAAAGATTGTTCTGAAACCATTCAGATCATACCATTATGATATAATAATGATTATTTTTGGTTTCTTTCTTTCTACAAAGGGAAACCACTGAAGGCACCCTATGAAACTACTTTATGTGAAAAAAAAAACAACACCCAAATTCTGGTTTACAAAGCTCCCTTCTTGATAGGAATGTTTATAGAAATGCTTCCAAGTTCCTGTAAATGCCCCCACATTTCACACATCATGTCATGTGAAGCTGTTCTTGACCCTGAAGAAGATGTGGGTGAATCATTAAACCGAAAGGAAAGAAGAAGAACATGGAGAATAGAAAGTTTGTGAATTGTGAAGACAGAGCACAGTATAGAGTGGAATAAAAGGGGAAGTTGCAACGCAGCAGATATTAGAGGAAAAATAACCCCGAAGGAAGAAATTATCTCCTGCCCTCATCCATGTTTTGGTGGGGTTAAACTAAATGCAGTAGAACAATGTCTGGTACAGTGTAGTCCCATTGAGGATACTGTTGCCTCTTCTGGAAGTAGGACTGGATTCATATGTTGTAGTCAGGCTAAGCAGTAGGGCAGCATTTTCACAAAAGGAGCATCATTAACAGCAAAGCTGTATCTGCAGACGCAGCCAGACTTCTTCCAAGGTCAGCTGGATTGCCCTATCCTGCCCTCTTCTTCTGAGTTACCTCCTCCAAAGACACCCTGGTCTGGATCTGAAAATTATTATACGAAAATTATTATGGCAATTTTCTCTCTTCCTGCTTTTCTGAGATTTTCAGCTCTTCTCCCTGCTTCTCAAGTGTGATAGAGCAGAATGTGGTCCTCAGGTTTTCCTCAGTCTTTATTGGAGTCAAGCTCGCAGAAGCCCAGGCTATTTTTGCAAAACCAGTCTTTGGAAGAAGTGTCCTGTCTGCATGCATGACACTCTTTATTCCTCCTTCCACTTCTGTCTAGGTATCCTCTGCTAAACTATCATGATTCTTGTGTATGTTTGTCAGTATTTGCTTTTTGGGTTTATTTTCTGAAGTGTGAACACAAGATTCAGAGTGAAGGTAGTTCAAGAGAAGAAATTCATTGTCCCTCTGTTAGTCCCTTGGGGAATCTCTTCAGTGCTCAGTACAACTGACTTGCATTCATTTCTCCTGTCTGTGAGTCCTTGACTGCTCTGGGGAACTTCCCCGTTTAGGGGGAAATCCACATTCAGCCACAGCTGGGGGACTCCCAGGCAGCTGGACAAGAGGAGAGAGGGGTGTACAGGACTTAGAAACTGCTTCAGAGAAACAAAGGCATCTGTGCAGACAATCTTCAGTGCACACCAGAAGACATAACTGGACTTGGAAGACCTGCAGACTTGAGAGCTAAGCCTATTAGGCGTTCCACGATGAAACCAGCAAGTTTGGAAAGTTGATGAAAGTAAATCGTGACAAGTGATGGGAATTTTTGCCAGATAAACTGGGGAAAAGCTGAGTAAACATGTCAGGATTTCACCAGACGAAAGAAGAACAGAGGAGGGCTTTGATGTTTGCAGAATTAAAAAATAAAATTTCCACGTCCCAGCTAGTGAACCTAAGCTTTATCTACCATGTTGGGTCACAAGCTGGTAAGACATTGTGCAGGGAAGATATCTGTATGTGTGTGAATACATGGGCAGGTACAGTGCAACAGGAAGCAGTCTGTGCAGCTCAGCTGCTTGTGAATATATCTAGAAGTTGAACCCATTCTTTCAATATTTATTTTCAGGTCCAATTTTGATTACTGGCAGTACACCATTGATCTAACGTATCACTAAGTCAATTTAACTGTGGACATCATCCTACGCTGTGTTTAGGATGGTAACTTATATATACGTTTGCCCCCATTTAAGTAGTTTGTTCTGTGAGAACAACTCAGAAAAATAAGTCTTTTTGAACCTCAGTTTTGAACCTATTGAAACCAATGGAGCTTTTTCTATTTCTTTCACAGGATCTTTAGTCCAGAATGTAATTTTCTAGCTGAATAATAATAGAAATGTTAGTGATGTGATGGTACTATAGATGAACAACTAGAAAGAGCACAGCGCTAGCTTTTTTCCCATCTTATGAAAACTGTAAGATAAGGTGACAGCAGAAGGTGTATTAAGAAATATACAAATGTTGATAAAATTGTTGGTCAATTTTGGATCCTATAAGAACTTCCCTGAAAGGTGAAAAGCACAGGTTTCTTTTATTTTCCTTACCCTGGCATCTCCTTAAGCAAACCAGGTATGTCACTCAGCAGAGTGTAGTGTTACATTAATTATAGCATGTCACACATTTAATGAGAGTAAACTAATCCATTTAAATTCAGAAAAAAATCTGAAAGTGAAATTGCTTCTGCTTCTCAAGAAGTTTGCATAATATGTAGAATTTCTGTTTTTAAAGCTATTTCTACCATTGCCACCTTTTCCTAAAATTTCTCTATATAGTAAGTGGTTACATGATATATTTATAGATACTCTTTGGTTGCCAATTCACATTTTTATTTTCTAGCAATTTTAGGACGTTCCTCTCTAGCTGCTCTTTCCAATTATACTATTGTAAAATCTTATACATAGATCAAGAATCTGCACTGGTTAAATAAATCTCTACATGTAGAAAGCCTTTTTTTCAGTCATGCAACAGCATGATCGCCTTATCTGGCATTCATATCGTATTCCAGTAGTGGCACATGTAGACATATCTCTGCAATGCACAGGATGCTGATTTATAAAAAAATATTTTTTAAAAATCTGCTCAGATGTGTTAAGGTGCTCATCAGAGTACTGTATTTATTTAATGCTTATGGATTTCCCAGGGTGTCCAGAGTGAAAATTTATATTGTGTGGTGTTGTGCCTGGAAATTGGAGTAAAACTCATTTGCAGTAGGCTTTGTACAAAGTACGCTTTGTCATTGTAGCAGATTCTTTACAGTATACTCATTTTACTTGATTGTGGTCAAGTAAGGGAGCTACTGATGCATGTACTCTAGTAAATAAGTATGATTTAACTGTATAATTTGGTACACAATCATCTGAATTATGCAAGCATTTACAAATCCTAGCTAGGATATTTTAGAACCAAATTTTATTTGGAAAATGTGTGATGTACAGAAATGTTATAGTGTTTAAGAATACTGTAGAGTACCATAGCATTAATACAAGTACCACAAATTATTTATTAATTTGTTTATAGTTTGCATATATTTCTATTAAAATTAGAATTTTTACTCAGGTAAAATTTTACTGCAAACCCCTTTGCTATGAAGGTGGTTGTCTCCTCCTAGACTTTATAATCTACGAGTAACCCCAAAAGATAACAGAGGAATAGAGTCTGGTAAGGAAGAGGGAACTTGGATTGATCTCATTATAGCATAATTTTTTAGGACTTACAACAAAGGAGCATTTTAAAGGGAAATGTGAAGGTGCACATAAGTAGGATAAAAGAAAAAGGTGTTGGTCCAAATTTTAACAGGTATCACAAGTTATTTGGAAGGATCCTCTCATACTCAGGATTTCAAGAGCAAACAACACCGTAAGTAGACTAGGGATAGACTGTGACATAAGACTGGTAGGGTTATAGTTAATATGATAAAAGCCAAGAATAAGAGATGTCTCAAGAAAGGAGAACAAATCAAATTATCAAGGTAGAAAGTGTGTCTTTGCTGAAACTTTTGCATGGTGCAAGACTGTGTTGCCAAAGCTAGAAAAAGAAATTACTGGGGGAGAATGATTAACCATATGAAGCTCACAGTGATGATTACACACCGACAGTGAGTTGTTAGAAAGATAGGCTGAATTGTTAACTTGGCTAAAATGATTCATGCCTAGAGTGGAAATGTGGATTTGTAAGTGATGAGCATGAAGTTGTTAAGTGCACCAGGGGAGTGGTTATTCAGAGATAAGAGGCAGAAGAAGACAAGGGAACAAAACCAGGGTTTGACAGAACACCCCATCCAACTTGGAGTGCTGGAGTGGAATAAAGCTGCCTCCAAACAGTTTTGTGAGCTTTTACAGAGGGCAGAGGAGAATTAGGAGAGAATGGAGATCCTGAAGTCAATGAGTGTCAAATCTTCAGAAATGACATAGTTGTGTCAAGAACAACTGGCAGACCAAGAATGGAAAGCCTGCAGTGCTAGAATTGTAAGCTTCATTTAAGAAGAAGTCACTAGAGACTATGGTAAAAATAGTTTAGTTTAATTCAATTGCCAGAAACTGAACTGGAGGAGGCTTGAAATGTAATTAAAAAAACAACTCTAGACAGTGCACTTATACTTGCCATGTTCAACATACCTGGAGTATCTGAAATCACTAGTTAGGTTTACTTGCTGCTAAGTGAGACCACATTGCTAAATAATTCTAAAAGAAAGAGCTCTTCCATGTTCCAAGTATAAAACCTGCAGGAATCAGCTGTCACCAGTTAAGGGAGAAGACTGGTAGTAAAGACTGAATTAGCCAAAAGAAATGAAAATGCATATAAAGAAAAAAACTGAGTAGCTGGTTTGGTAAAAAAAAACACAAACCAACCCAAACGAAAAAACCTCACTAATGCAATACAAGCTAGTCAAAACAAGCCCAAACTAATAAATGTACATGGTTAAAAGGAAGAAAAATAACACAGATATTGGAAATTAACAACTAGAAATAATTGATAGAGTTAAGAAAAATAAATTTTAAAAACAACAGGAAGAGCTATGTTAGCACTGCACTGATTTTGAAGAGACAAATTTGTTGCTTATATTTGTATCAATTTCTTGTATGTGCATATTGGCCATAATTTTAGGTATTTTGCCTTATTAATAAAAATTATATTTACCTGCTCCCTAATGAATCTTATTCCAAAAGAGATGAGAGAGAAAAATCTGTAGAATAGCAGACTTAAGGATATAGTACAACAAGGTTATTTCTGTTGGGAGAAGAAACAGACAGAGAGGAAAAAAGGTTAGGAAAAAGAGAGAGGGAGGGATGCAAGGAGGTGGAAAATAGACAAGGAACTGGAATAGAGGAGGATCGTGATGGCAAGAGAAGATGTTAAATGAGGAGAGCAGATAAAAACTTCTACTTGTGAGGGGAGAAGGAGGAGAAACTAAAGAAAAGGCATGAGCAACTGAAAGCAAGCTAAAGTGAAGAGGAAAATCACAGCATATTTAATCAGTTATCACTTGAAAGAAATTGGTGGCTTCTGGTATGATTTAGCACATATTCTGTAACATCCTTAAAGTTCTCAGCCAGAATGGAGACCCATTCTGTTAGGCACTAGATAGCTGCAACGACTCATCTTAACACTTTTGTCCTGCTGGGCTTTTTTGAGTGAAAGCAACCTCTTTCTACTACTATCTTCTTTCTGATCATAAATTCTAGCTCTAAGTTTACATTTTTCTTTCCCCTTTTTGAAGTTTAATTTTCTTCACCTGAGAAAGATGGTTAAAAGATTTTACTTCGTTCTCGATTATTTGTTCACTCTCCAACTCTTGCTTTGTGAACCCACCCTCTTATATTAGAAAGTTCTTCTGCTAATCATTACTGGAACGAGTGATATTTCTATACAGAAACATAGTGAAGCTATCTTTCATCTTTTCTTTCTAAATTGGCATCAAGAAGCTGCTGTCAATATGGGTTCAGTCTACTTCAGTCCTGTAAATTTCATCTCGATTGCCTGTGGTAGAAGATAATTTCTTTCTTCCTTATTGAGACTAAAAGTCTTTTTGGAAATCACCAGAAGATTTGTTTGAACGTGGTCTGTATCTCAGATACAGAGGTAACATTTTAGAGCTAACTTCAGGGTGGAAGACAGAAAGGATAAATCTGAATGATGAAATGAAACTTGGAAGTACTTGGAACGCTGCAAGACAACAAACCAAAACCAAATATTTTAAGTTCTAATTGGAATGCACCCAAAACTAGCAAAATGTTTGAGTCAGGAGCGAAGGTTGAGAAAGGCTTTGGGAAGTTCCAGCAAAAGCTGAGATTTGATTAATGCTAATCTTGAAGTTCCCCCACCTACATATGTCACCTGATATTCAAAAATATGCACAGAAAACAGAAACCGTATGGAAGATTTTAGTTTCAGCTGCATTTCCTAGCCTTACTTACAGGACCAAGATGAAATGACAGAAGTTAATCTCATTGGTTCTCTTAGAAAGTAGGATTCTCTTCTGAAAGGCTGTAGCAAAAGGAAAGATGCATTCTTAAAAGGCTGCCCTTTAAAAGATGAAGATGTAAAACCTGTTGGTGTTTTTCTTAATTTCTGCTTAAATCCCTAAATTAATTCAAAAGAGTGGATGTCCAATTACATTTTGGAAACCTGTAAGAAAATATACTCCTGGCTGCAAGGATGTTAAGATCAGCATAAGCAGATGAAGAAGGGTAAGAGGGAGGAAATAGCGTTATCCCTATTTTCCTGAGGTACAGTTTTAAGCATAGCCTTTGGATATGTTTCCCCTTTAAACTTCAATAGGTAAATAGATACCAAAGGTAGCTTTAAATATAGAATGCTACTTTCACAATGTACATTAGACTTTTCAAAGTCTTCACATATTCCAGCTGAACTACTGTTGTCTCTGAACTAATTCATATGAAGCTCTGCACTGTAGACCTACTAAAATTCAGGAAATAACCCCAAGTTTTATGACTCTCAAATCCAGTATCTTTGCTACCACTCTTCTTGTCATCCAGTAATAAAGATGGGAACATGAGAACTAGAAGGAGAGCTAAGATCATGGAATTAATCTTAATTTTTAACTTACATAAATTATCTTTTTTAATTAACTGAGGAGATGAGCTCTTATAACACACAAAAAAATAATGGAAACCAAAAAAATCTGTGATACTGTAGAACGTCTTAAGTGAGTCATCAAAGACTGCAGAAAAAAAAAACCCACAAAATGATATGTAAAAGTGGATAGAATACCAAATATAAAACTCAGATGTCTGGATCCCTATCTTCGATCCTTGATCACTGAAGGGAAGGGATGAGTGTAAGAGATTTGATGTACCAAGGAACTGCAATGTTTAGATGCTGCTTGAATATGTAGGTTTACGGAGCTGTATAAGAAAAAGATGGCACATATCAGTGAGGCTGAACATGTTTGTGTTGTCTTGATGACTGAGATTGTGGAGAAGGTTTTTAGGAGAAAGGCTCAAAGTTCTGTATGTGTAAAATACCGAAACAGGGTATTCATTAGGATGGCAGAGGAAAGGACCAGCAAAAAAGGCTGTGAAAAGCTAAGGCTAGCAGGGGAGAGGTACAATAGCCATGTTTTTTATGTGAGATCCCTTAGCAGTAAGGGATACAAGGAAAAAAGGAGCAGAATCATTGAGTCTGAGGCTAACTGAGGTTGGAAGGGATCTCTGGAGGTCACTTAGTCCAAGCTCCTGCTCAAAACAGGGAGCATGTCACAGTCAGATCAGGTTGCTCAGGCCTTGCCCAGTTGGGTTTTGGTTACACACAGTCTCTCTGGGCACCTGTTCGACTCCTTAACCACCCTCCCTGTGACCAGCCATGAAACTCTAGAGGGTCGTGTTGGATGCTGGAGAATGGTACAATCATTTAATTTTAAAAGGATGATTTCAGCATTAGGATGAAGTGCCAGAAATTGTTAGTGAATGAGGTTTCAGGACTGGCAGGTCAAAAGAAATTTTGTATAAGCCCTTGAAGTATGGCACAGAGAGAGTCAAGACTTTTCTAAAAACCTCCTATGAGCTCTAGGGGTAAGAGAACTTAAGTCTTATTTACATTGATAGAGAGTTAATTCTTATGTGATTTTGCAGAAGTTATTTCTTTTAATTTTAACCTGCCCATATTGCTAACCCAGGTTTATGTCCCCATCTGTCTGAAATATATGGTCAGGTACCTTTCCCAATGTTTAAAATACTCTAGGGAATGAGAGCCAGAATTAAAAAGAAGAATTTAATTTAGCTAGAATGCCTTCAACAGTGAGTCTTCTGTTTGGAGGTTCTTTTTGGCTTTCAAAATACAAGATGAAATGCCTGACGGTGGGCAACCATCACCCAAAACCAAAGTCAAAAGTTTTTAGTGGAAGCGGAGTTAGGCTGACGCTTTGTGGTTTTGAAAATTCTACCCATAGATGACAATTGAAACTACTCAGAATATTAACTGTGATGGAAAAAATGCATAAGAAATAATATTTGAGACTGAGAGTTACAACTCACAATCTAGTAATGCCGTGTACTTGTGTAGGTGCCGGACCAACTCCGTTTTCTCACCTTTGTGCCACACACACCGAGTGACACCCTGCCCACAGCAAGGCAGAACCGTGAAGCAATAAAACAATAGCTTGAATGCCACAAGCACACAAGAACGATGCAAAGCACGTAGCAGGCTTCCAGCTAAACAGCAAACTGGATGTTTATTCTGCCGGTAAGTAAAATTTATAGTAGAAGTAGTACATTTCAGGTCCAAGGGAGAGAGTTGCACTTGTGTAAATTCTAGAATACCTGATGTAGTTCCTCACAAGTTTGTGCATCTAGGCTTCACTGCTGAGGTGTCAGTGAAATGGCAGTAGTTATGTTTTCAGGTCAAACTCCAGTTAAGTTGATGTTAGAATGCAGTTAAGGTAGGTCTCAAGAACTGGATAGTTTTTTTCTGTTTCTTCATCTAGAAGAAACTTCAAGTCCTGTCTTTCATTTCCAAGAAGTGTAGTGCTTCTGACTTTGCTGTTGCCCACATAATGTCACTGTTTCTCCTACATTTTTGCTGAAATAGCAACCTTCTCTCTGGTCAGCCACCAAACTAACATAGGGTCACTGAAGGCTCACTAAAATAGATCTGTGCATAAAGCCAAGAAGAGCCAAAGGCCAGTTTAAATGTGACTCTGTTCTGAAGTCACCGGGGAAGAATTCCACTTTCTGTAGGAACAGCTGACATCATCACTTGCATTGGTGACCAGAGAAGGGGTTTTCCCCTAATTTTATCTCTACCCAGCTTGTAGTCATGACCAACTAAAGGAGGCGATATTTGATTCAGTTCTGTGTGAAAAAGTTCAGGCTTTTGTAGCGAGGACTTCCACAGCTTGACTCAATGTATACAGGAGCATTTCCTTTCTTCCACATTATATTCCAGTCACTCTGAAAGCCAGTGAGTTTGCATAGAAGATATTAAGGGGCATAATATGATCTTCTGGGGGAAAATTTCAAGAAGGAAAAAAGCCATCATGAGCTCTAGAGATGAGGCTGGATTTATGCTATCATGTTATACATGAAAATAAGTGTATTTGTGATGGGAAATACTGAAGATGACAAATGTGAAACCCCATTAATGGAAGCATTTCATGGAGTAGAACTGCCCTTGAGATGTTAAGTCTGGCTGAATTCATAAGCTGAACTTTACCTTTAGTGAGCTTAACAAGCAGTAGATACTGCTGTATGTGAAAGATCCCTATTTTGAGTCAAAGTTGAAGAACAAAGGAACAGTTATCACTGGTGGATGGAATGTCCTTTTAGCCCTTTTCCAATGGTGGCTGAGAGCAGCTGCCTAGAGGGGAATTAAAAGGTAAGTAAGAGTATAATAAAACTTTTTCAGAATCTTCTTCTCTCCTTCAGTAATGTGTAGCTCATGGACTTCCATTGCCAAAGACTTTCTGATTTAGTGATCCTTTATGGGTTTTTCCAGTTGCTTATTGAGCCCTTATAGAACCTTTGTACACACAATCTGTTGCAACAAGGATTTCCACAGTTTATCTCAATGCATGGAAGAGCACTTCCTCTATTCCAGCCTGCTCTGTGCAAGTTTTATCTGATGCCCTTTACCTCTTGTACTGGAGAAGAGTCTAGGGACAGCCATTACCTATTCACCTTCCCTATGGCACGTACTTTAATAGATCTCTACACACATCTTTCTTCAGCCACCTCTTGTCCAGGATGGAGTCTTCTGAGTGTATCTTACATAACGGCATGTTCCACACTTGTGTAGGTAATCATAGAATCATATATGTACTTGTGAATTACTGTTAAACTCCAAAGCTTCCAGATGAAGAGGTAGTTTGGAAGGAAGGCTTTCTGACTTGAGATGTGTTTCCCCCATAGAAGATTTTGATTAATTTTAAATAATATATTATTTCCATGGAAAATGGTGAATTTGGTGGTAAAAGCATTAAAGTTTTAACAGTAGTCATTTTCATCTCTCTCCATCCCATTTCTTCCCATAAGATGGTTTAGAAAGTACATATTTTGGTTTACTTGAAAGCCCAATTTGACTTTTATGCTGGAAAGCAGTTTAGCCAGAAAAATTCAGCCACTCATCTGGAAAAAAGGTCCAAAATCAAACTCCTCTGCATGCTTGCTTTCATTCTCAGTGGCTGAAGCCCAGATCCTTGGAGGGCAGACATGAAGGTAAAAGGCAGACTTTCATAAAAAGGGAAGCAAGCAGTCAGTTGTAACTAGTGTTTGACCCATTTACCCTTTTTCCTTTATTTTCTGCATTTTGGTCTTTAGAGAATGAAAGACTGTAAGGCTTGTAACTGTGATTTGGGAGCAAGAAGGGGACTGGAAGGAATGGTGAGATGAATGAAGGACAAAGACTAAGGGGAAGGATAAAAGGGGGAAGTTGGATAAATAAGGACTGGAGAAACGGGGTAATCTTGCTTCCACATACGCAGAAAAACTGTGCTTTGGCTGTTGGATTGAGTAATGATTCATCACTGCAACATAATAAAGAAAACAAATTTATATTTCCTTCCTTATTCTAGATTTGCCTTATGGGCAGAGGAAACCAGCTTC
>JAHREE010000131.1:2894530-2905147 GCA_033628505.1 Tringa tobata | reverse complement strand
GTCATAGCTCCTGTTCCTCGAGAGTCAGTGCTTTGCCGCCTTCTGCTTCCTGACGAACTGCAGAAATCATTACTTCCTGTCACTTGTGTTTTAAAATAATCCCCACTATCAGAGTGAGTAAACCAAAAGGGGTCTGCGTGTTTCAGAGAGCATCCTGCTGCTACCTAGATTGTCCACCGAAACATCAAATGGAAATACTTCTCATACGTATGATCACTCCTGTGGGTGTCAGTTATGTATATGCGGAGGAGGCTTCAGCAAGGACAGGACAAAAGAGCCAGTGGAACTGATGCTATCTCTTTCTTTGCTGTGTGAACATTTTTTTCCCTTGAGCTTCTTGGGATTGGCAGACCTGCTGCTCAGCTGTGAGCTGTAGCAACACACATAGAGAAATATATCTTGGGGAAGTCACAGCAGCAGCTACCTACCCAAGGGGATGTGTATCCCAGTACCTAAAACTTCCACTAGCCCTCCTCCTTCTTACCTCCTTTCTACTGAAGACTCTTCTTTCAGAAAAGACAATGCACAAAGTGACATGTGGATATGTTAATTTGCTCATCTCTTTATGTTGCTTCTCTGTTTCCTGTATTGAAGCTGCCAACATATTTGATTAATATAGATACTAGAGATTTGCAAATACATCTGTTGTAATCCTGCTGGCCCCAAGATGTGGAATGCGGGTGAATCTGGTGAAGGTGTATAGATTCATGCGTTGGGTTCATGAAGTTCTTCAGGTCTAGCAAATCTGCAGTTGGTTTTAGCTCTGGCTCTTCAGGCGTGTTTTCTGGGCACTGAATCTCTGCAAGCACTTCCAGGAAAAAGGATCTTGTGGTCCAGCTGTCACAGCTCATTTTTGAAAGCAGTTTTGCTTTAGTCTTTACTTTTGTCTTTGTTATTTCATTCCTACTGTGATATTTTATGTTCAGCCCTGCAGACAACCTGGTGCCATTAAGCCACAGCCATCCTATTGTTCTGTGGTGCTTCCAATTTGCATGGAAAATTATTCATGTTAATAACTCTGCATTGTTCGTGTCTTATCTTCCCAAGTCACGCCAGAGAGCTGCACAGTACAAGCCCTGCTGTCAAAAGGCTTGAAGTGATTTGCCTCTAGTGAATTCAAATGAATTCAAGCTTCTAGGGACAGAGGTAAAATCAGCTAGAATTCTCGAGGTTTTCTTAATTTCCCCTCAGGTCCCGTTGTGCACCTTTGCCTCCGACAGCAGTCTTTGACCCAAATACTTCTGCCTGTCCTACTGCTGAGCCCTCGTCGTGTTTCAGAGGGAGCCCGCTTCTTCTGCGTGGCCTTCAGCTCGCAGTGCGAAGGCAGAGTACGTTCTCAACTGAAGTGGAGTTCAAGGTATTGATTACAGATATCACTCGAATTCGGTAAACAATATTTGGCCTACCCTTGTGTTCCCTGCAAAGGGGTTTGCCTGTTCCTACAAACTGACAGGGTAATTGCTGGCCATGTGAAGATACTGAGGGTTTTAGGTTCGTTGCCATTTTTCCCCATTTGTATACATAAGATAATGCTCTGGGAAAAAAAAAAATGCTGGTTTTTAGCAGTTAGGTTCATGAACATGTTTTCCTAATCTTTAAAAACTGTTGACATGCTCATATTACAAGAAAAAAGTTAATGTTTGATGGGTATAATCCAGACTACAGAAGTAACACTAATACAAGATGCAACGTCTCGCACATAATTGCAGAAAACTGTAACATGTTTTTAGAATATAAGGGAGTGCTTAAAAAAAACATCAAAGCATCTTTTCAGTTGCTGTTTAAAACCACTCTTGATTCTCAGTTTTTAAGCACTATCACTCAGCACTGGTTTTGCTTCCTAATGTTGATTTGCTTTCAGCTGAGCTTTTGTTTCACAAACTTTGTGAAACACACCTGCCTAAACACTTTGGCAATATGGAGCACATCTGAAAATGGCTCAGTATCTATTATTTCATAACTGAAACCTAGTCAGGTTTCTTTTGTATTTTAGTACGATATTGTAAGCCACACAGGAAACCTACCTTCATTTCTATAGTGACTTATTCTAGAATATTTGGTCAGATATTATCAACTATATAATATATTAAAATTACTCAGTGTTGGCATCACTCCTAAATACAAGCCCATCTACATGCATTATAGCTCTACTCGGATATAAAAGAGCATTAAATGAGTTTCATTTTCTGCCAGACGACAAATAAAGTAACCATCAAAGTAGGTGAAATAATCATCAAATGAAACAAGACATTGTAACATTTCCTGAAATGTCTTATTTCTTTATTTACAAAAGGATTAGGTCAAGTGAATCTTTTATGACAAATGGTGTTCCTGTTCCTACTGAAATCAATGACAAAGCTTCTTTGACTTCACTGGCAGCATAAGCTGTTCCTGTAAGGCAGTAAAAATACAAACCCTGACTGCGCCTTCGTGGACTTCAGTGTAAATTTGCATGAACCCTACCCAAGCCTAACTAGAGTTTGACTACTGCATTCCCCCCAGGAGGGTTTGACTCTTTCTGAACAAAGTACAGTTGTTCACAATGAAGAGACAAAAGTATTTTTTCTTACAGAACCAGGGTGAAAGACGTGAGTTAATGAAGCAAAACTTAGGCTACTGATAAGCAGAAACATTCAGCCTGTGCCATCAACACTGCCAGAAGGAATTAGGTGGAAATATACTGCTTTTTCACAAGTAGTGCTCTGGCAGACTACACAATTTTCTCAGGTTAAGGGAAAGCTTAAACACAAGGAAGACAAAAAACTTTCTGGTCTCAGAGACAAATACATCTCCTTGCTCCCCACCCTTCTCCCCATTCCAATTTCCCCCAGCATTTGTATGATGGTATTTTTCAGAAACCTTTTCACAGGATTCCTCAAACCCCAGAAGACTCGTTAAAAAGCCTTAGTTTGAAGGAAGGTCCTTTTGTGGATTAGTAACTGGTTAGAGGATGAAAAGCAAAGGTGGGACCTACTGATCATTTTTCACAATTAAAGGAAGTTGCAAGAGGAAGGCAGGGGAAGGAGACTGTGCCAGGTCCTGCACTGTCCAACCCATTCACGAATGGGCTGGAAGAGATGGTGGATAGCCAAAGTGGCTGATGATACAAAGTTGTTTCCCATCGTCAAAAACAAAAGCTGCCTGAGAAAGTAGCACAGAGATCTCACATTATCAACTGACTAGCTAGTGAAATGGCAGACAAAGTGCAATGCTGATAATGCTGATACTTCCCCAAAGCAGTGCATAGGGGGAAAATACAGCCCTAATAAATGCAAACAGTTCTGAATGTGCAGTTGTCACTCAAGAGAGAGATCTTGGAGTCACTGTAAATGTTGACATAAAAACACCAGTTTAACTTTCAGACCAGGGACTGGGTGTGCCCTTGGCTTACAAACCTGACCCCTGCTTGTTGCCAAAAACTGAAAGATATAAAAGGGGAAGAAACCCTCTGTACTCACCATTTCTGATAGGTGTCAACTACTTGCTACTGTTGAGAGAAGATGTGGAGCTATGTGGATCTTTGCTATGACCTAGAAGAGTTGCTTTTATATCCTCATGTAAAATGAAATGCTGAAGAGAGTAGATCTAACCTGGAGTCACAAAGGAAACTGAAACTACAGAGAAGTATACAACCTGAGAGGCAGTGTCTCAAGTCTTGAATGTAATCAAGGCTCAGACAAAGGACCAAAGGATCAGAACAAACAAAAAAAAGCCTCAAAAGAGACCACAAGGAGACCCTGAATTAACCCTTGACATGTTAGAAGGTTGCTGGGTGTTGCCGGTGCTGTAGCACTGGGGATGACCGAGAGGCCAAAATACCACAATAAAACACCACAGAAACACATGAAGAGCTTGGAGACAGACGTGAGCAACACGTCCTGCACCTGCAAGGTGTCCAGTAGGTGCAGAAAGAGACAGATGTCAGCTTAGTTAACAGACTGTATACAAGGAAGACAGTATCAGCAGTTCCCCCCTTGGAATCAGTAATTCACCCCTTGGAAAAAGATGCTGGATGAAAAGAGGATCAATGAGCTGTCAACCCGAAAGCAAACAGCACCCATCCCAGACTAGTAACTCTTATCTTCGGTGACATAACTTTACTGAGGACTGTGCCTGTTGTGCTGGGCAAGGCATATGGGATATTATAATGTTTGAAAATGTCTTTGGTTCAATGACCCTGAATTTACACCTTGTGCAGTGGAATACAGGTTTTACACATCAACATCGGATGTTAATCTGTACTTAACTGGGCCACAACGGTGGAATAGTTTGTGAGCAGCTGATCCTTTGCTCGGCAGACTTGTACCACTCAGCAGCGCAAGGGCCTCAAGAGTAACTGAAAGTTCTTGAAGAACGTAGAGAATGTATTAGAAATTTAAGTATTTGGATTGTGTTTTTCATAAGCGGCATTTAAGGGCTACTATCTTAGAGAAAACAAAATAGAGAACTGTAGCTTTAACCGTTTTCCATTTTCCAAACACAGGAAGACATATCCCATTAAAGAGAAGCTATAGGGGAAATGTCACCAAAATAAAGGTCTCTGCCCAGTGTTTTGGTTGGAGGCAGGCTGTGATGACTGAATACCACAGTCTACACTGAGTATCATGTGATGGCGGAAAGATGGGGAACTACATCCTGGCAGTGACCACAGCTCCTTCTGTGGCTGGTTGAAAGATTCCTGCCAACTTTGGTGAGTCACAACCTCATGGCTCTCAACTGATGGCTGAACTCCTCAATGAAGTTCACCAAGTTTCAATGGGAACTTCAAAACTGACCTCTTTCTACTCTGAAGAGTTTCCGTGGACTGTATGAGAGAAGCCCAATGGATCTTATGGTCTATTGGCTTCCTGCAGAGGTGTTGTGAAGGCTGTGTTCCCCTAGGATTACATATATTTGAACTGGAAGCAGAGGTTACTATAACATGATTTTTTCCTGAGGACACTCTGACTTGTGCCCAGAGAAATGAATACATACCTAGCTTATCAAAGGAACGCATTTGGATATTTTCACTCACACTCAGCAATGGACTATTCTTAGTAACTAATAATATACACGTGCCTTGCAGCATGCTTTTTGATAGCCTTGTTTCTATCCTTTAGGGATCTAATATTTTACCATATTTCCAGAGAATCCTGGATTAAAAGAAAATGTCTTACTCTTTTTATAACATGGCAGTTTCTCACAGTGAAAAATAAATAGAGCTGCTGCTAGGACCAATTTCTTTCTTAAATACACATTGGAGGTAAAAGTGTCAGGTTAACCTGGTAAATACGTGCAAGTCAAAGCAGTATAAATTAAGGGTTAGAACTGACTGCTATAAATGTTAAAGAAATTATGTATTTTTTAACCACTTAGTGAAATCAGAATTTTCAAGGCCTATTATTTTTTCTCTCTCTATTTCCTAAATGTTTAAACCAAGCGCTCCAGAGCAATCCCAGTATATGCACTTCATTTCCAATCCATTATAAGTTTTAAGGTGGATTCATTATTTTTTTTTCAAAGCCTGAAGTACATACAAACAAAAGTAGCTGCTGGCAGGTTTAGAGACACAGAAGTGCAGTAATTTGGTACATGGTTGCCATGGCAGCTAACCTACCTCTAAATTATCCTACACGCTTTTCTAAGCCATTCTCTACCATTGTTCCTCCTCTCTGAATTGTCAGTTCCTTTTTTGGGGGACCTGCCTTCCGCAAAGTGCCCTCCTTTGTGCCACTTTGGCCTCATCTGCTGGCTCAGCCCTTTCATTCTGGCGTACTCCATATTCTGTTGATATTATCCCTTAATGGAAGGGGAAGCGAGAGGAGTGTGAGGCAAAAGGGGATGATGGTCTTCCAGCTATTCTGCCTGTTGAGAGCAGCTCCTTGAAAGCTGATTTTTGCTGAAGTAAACCACAGTGGTAACTCCCTTCAGTTTCGGGTTCTAAAGCTTGCTGCAACATCATTAATTTCGATGAAGTTATTTTGATGAGGTTACTGCACATTCACAGTGACATAATAAAAGCCAAATTTGGCCTTGCGACAGTGAATTTATCAAATGATGAATGAATTCTGCTCTGTGGATACATGGTGAATTGGGGTGCTATCTCTTCTACCCAGAAAACAGGCTTTGAAATGCTTTAGCAATGTTTATTATCAAGTAGAAACATTAAAAGAAAGGGTAATAAGTCACCCAAGCTCTTTCCTTTCCATTGACCTCCCTCTCAGTACAGTTAGAAAACAAGCCCAGTGCTACTTATGAATTTTAAGGTTTCATTATTTATTTTTGGTGAAACAGTTCCTTTCTGTCAAATCACTCTGTTTCAGAGGAAAACCATTCCACTGGCTATTTCTGACCAGCACCCTTTTTATCTCCCTTCTTGCCACCTCTGAGAACTAAGTTGTGACGCCGCTTCAGGGGAACCCAGCCCTGGTCTTATCAGTTCCTGGCAGATCACGGAGAGCCGACATGCTTTCTGCCTATGGCTGAACGTGAGCTCAGGGTTTACAGAAACCGAGATCAAAAGATAAGAAATAGAGAGTATTTACTTACTTATTTTTAACGTAGTAAGCTCAATGTAGTGTCAAAGCAGAAGTTTTGTCTAATTTTTTTTAAAGAAAGTTCAGTTTCTGTATCAGCCTGCATGTTTATTAGTTTTCAGGCAATCGCCTAGAAGACAATCGCTGCTGCTGAAGCCTTGGCATTGCCAAATACATTTGCATGCAAAGTCAAGAAGTGGGGATTACTCAATTTATCATCCTCATATCACAAAGAAGTAGAAAAATCCTGGGATTTGTAGGATTACAAGCCGTGCTAAAGTGATCTCTCTTTTCAGGGATACCGAAAGCTGTGAGATTCAGCAAGAGTTTTTTTGCTCTTATTTTTGGAGTTCATTTATTCAGTCCAGTCATCTCAGCGTAGCTTGCTTTTTAAAATGGACTTTCAAAATGTTAAGAACAGTGCAGATACTAAGCACAAGGAATAAGATCTTGAGAGGTGACAATGAATAAACACTTTATGATGATTTAGGCTTGGTGAACACCTGCCCCCACAAATACATCATGTGGTAGTTTATTAAGCAACAGATGAACTAAAACAATCAGGTTTCAGAATAACTGGCAGGAGAGACAGGTCTGGCAACAGTATCAGGATTCCCCCTCTACACTTGTGGGGAGGAAAAGGAGATAACTATACATCACAGTAAATGTTCAAGAAAGAAGTGGCTTTCCTCCCACTGCTTTTTAATCTTGGTATGTTACGCTCTCCCACTAGTTTTTGCTCTTTCACTGTAAAAAGCTGCATGCATGCAGTAAAATTCTAATAAGGGAAAGCACTGCAGGCTGAAGTAGGCATCCTGAAGGGAGTCACGAAACTTGAAAATAAAACAGAGAATGACACTGCGTGACACTTCCCATTCAAAAGAAAAAGTCAGGTGACCAAGTTATATACACACTTGTATTCCATCTGTATTGTCTAAATTAACGTAACAATTTCACGTGAATTGCCCATGCACAGCAGTTTTCAGGGCACTTTGCAAAGACCGGAATTATTGTTATTTGTATTTTACAGATGGAGAAGCCAAGTTATGGGTAACTGAATTCACCAGCCCAGACTTCCAGCATATTGATTGCAAGGCCTTCCAGTTGCCACGGACTTCTTAGTACAACACAGATCCCTGCAATTATCAGGGATATTATTTATTGTTTATCCTTTTGTCTCACAAAAAGAAACTACTTGCCAGAATTGCTGACAAGGAATTCTTTCATTTTGGGGGCAGAATGTGTTTAGCAGTTATTATGGCCAGCTGTGATTCATACCCTTTTGGATCTCAGTCATATTTTTCACAGCGTCAGAATAAAGTACATTACATTCTGGAGAGCTTTGCCAATGAAATATTAAAGCCAATATCTGTGATAAAGCTCATTGCTGTGCTTTTCAGCAGTGTTGAGGGGGAAGGGAGGGGAGAAGTGCAGTACATTAAGTGGGATGGCTATCCTTCCTGGCCTTACAGAGAGATCACTCTCATGTTTTTGTGGCCACCGATGACATGATACACACCCCAAACTCTGTCAAGCCTCAGGGAGCAGGAGGTTCAGGAATGGTTCAAAAGCAAAAGCATCGTCTCCCGGGTGTTCCTGTGCGTCGTGTGGTGAAGCCAAGGTCCTGATCCCAAACAATCCAAGTCGAAGCACGTGTTGGCTTCCAACCGCCCTGCTGGCAGGGTTCCATGGGGGAGACTCAGGTACACAAAAAGCAGCGGGGGCTGGCTGACAGTGAGCCTCCCCTAACTTGGGTTGAGGTGTAGCTCAGCAGTGCTCCCCGGGCCACCCAATTCAGAGCGAGCAGAAATGGCCTAGCCTCAGCAGTCCATGCTGCTTGCTTCCTTCTTACAACCCCAAGCTAACTCAGCAAACCTCTTGCTAGCACCCTGCCTCCTCACCGGTCACTGGGTGCACCACTGTCACGGGAGCTGGTGCTAAACCACCTGCTGGCTGCAGGCCACTTGGGACCTTGTCCTGCCTCAGCTGCCCTGGGCTGCTCTCCTCCAGCAGCTCTGCTCTCGGGCCCCGTTCCCTTACCCTGGAATTTAAGCATCCGTGTTGGTGACATGGCTGTTTCAAGGCAAGAGTTTTCCAGCTTCTTAGGCAGTTAAACCGATGGCTTAACTTCTGGTGGCTTTCAAGCGCGTCATTGCCTTCTGTGGGAGCAGCACCAGGTTTTGACGAGGTGGCAACTCAATGACAAGCCACTGCAGAGGCAGGTGGTCCTGTGCTCCCCGTCTCCGTCTGCGCCGGGTCTGGCCCCACGGGGAGCGGGCTGTTGGGTGTCGGGCCAGGCGGGGTTGCTTGAGGAAGGGGTCACAGCTGTACTGTTGTGGGTAGCGTGGAGAACGTGCCACCGCCTCTTTGGCAACAGCCGGCGTTTGATCGCAACTGGAGGTTGTGAAATCGTTCCCTTAGGAGTTTGCTTGTACTGGCAAGCACTGCCTCTACGTAACAGCCCTCCATCACTCACACCTGTCCATCATTTCAGAGTTCATCCACGCGATACCCGGCTGCGCTGCCTCTCGGCTTTACCCTCTTCTCCCTCTTTCACCTTTCCACTGCCCACCTCGGGCTGCAGGTGCCCCTGCCCTGCCCAGTCCTACTGAAGCGTGCCCAGCAAATGACATCTTGATGTGACAGAGCTTTGAGCCAAAGGTGACACACGCATCCCCGTGCAGTTATGTTTTGTTGATTTTTGTGTAGTATTGGTTTATGTAACAACAACCGCTGACAATAAAGTTGTCTACAGTAGGATATTTTAAGCATTTCTATAAAATATTATACACGTTTCACACTGATGCATGTATAAATGTTTAGGGAACCTGAGGGTGGCTACAGAGCAGCATCTTGTCTTTCTTTTGCATTTGAGTCACGAAGGATTTAACTTTTTTTTGGGGGGGTGTCATTGGGCTGGGTAATGGGAAATATCTTATGTAGTAATGTTCCGTCCCTCTGTATTTAAACTGTGTGTATCCCCTAAGTCCTTACCCGTGTATCCCCTAAGTCCTTACCCGTGCTGCCTATTGTATTAACTCTTCGTAGCACCATTTCTTTGGCTAACCATCAGTTCCCAACCACCGCACTTCCCAAAATGCATCCCTGTGGCTAGCAGGATATGGCTGTAGCATGTCATGTTTAACTGCCCATTAGGGAGCAAAAGCATGGCTTTGGAAGGACGGAGCGTGGCTTTGACACCAGGCCTGCCAAGACTCCGCAATGAGCATCCTTCCCTGCCTGAGGAGGGGGGTTGGAGCAGGTCGCCTCCGGAGCCCACCTCAGCCAGCCTGATTCTGCAATCTTGCTTCAAACCGTTTGCTTTCTCCTCTCTGTGCGTCTCTGTGAAGGGAATGCCCTTCGGGTACTCGCCAGCCCGCCCTGGGCACAGGTGGCTGTGCGGGGCCCTGCTCCTCACGCCGCCCGGGCCTCACGCCTGCGGCCAAGCGCCTCTCCTCGGCCCCGCACCTGGCCACCGGCACGCCGGGAGAGGAACGGGGCTGGCAGCCGGGAGGCAGCGGCCCAAGGCTCGGTGCCCGCCGTCAGGCGACCCACCGCGCCCGCCAGGGCCCGGCCGAGGCCGGAACCGAAGCGGTGCCGGTGCCGCAGAGGCCGGTGAAGCGGCACCTGTGCCCGCAGCCCTGCCCTCCCCGGGCGCACCGGCAGCGGGCGGCTCCGCGGGGCGGCACCCGCGGGAGACGATCCCGATTCCGGCCCCGATCCCGACGGCGGTCCCGACCGCGCCGTCCGCGCTTACTCATCCCCTCAGGAACAGGGCGAGGCCGGGCCGCGCCGGGTGCCGCCGGCCGCTACAGGTGGGGCAGGTCGGCGGCGCGGGGGTCGCCGGGAGCTGTAGTTCTGCCGGGCGGGCGGCGGGCGGGGCGAGGCGGCGGGGCGGACTACAAGCCCCAGAGGCGCCCCGCGGCCGGGGCTTTAACCGCACGTGGGGGGCGGCGGCGGCGGGAGGCAGTTCCTGGTGGCGCGGCCCCGCGGCTGGCCGCTGCCGGGGGTGGCGGAGCGGAAACCCGCCTCCAGCCCGGAGAGAGCCCCGGCCAGGGCGGGGGGAGATGCGCCTCGCCCTTCCCGACGACGGCAAGCCGCG
>JAHREE010000131.1:2829628-2891942 GCA_033628505.1 Tringa tobata | reverse complement strand
CGGTGATGCTCGCCCGGGCTTCCCCTCCCCGGGCGAAGCACAGCCCGCGGGGCTGGGGGCGGCCCCGCGCCCCCAACGGTCGCCAACGGCCGCTGGGCTCAGCCGCAGCGCCGGGACGGGCCCCTCCGGGCCTGTGTGTGCGCCCCCCCTCCTCTCCGCCTCCGGCACCCCCCCCGCCTGGCGGCAGGACCCGGGGCGTCGGGCTCTCAGCCCCGCCAAGCCAGCGGGATCGAATCCTTTAACTTCTCCATCGCTTGCCTTCCCCTCTTCCCCCCTGCAGCCAGGACCCCGGGGGGTCTGCCCGCCCTGGGGGGGTGTCACCTGTCCCCGGTGCCCGTGGGAAAAGGGGAAGGCGCCTGGCCCCGGTGGGGATGGCGGCGGAGAAGGGAGATAGATCTGTTGTGCAAAGGGTGTTGGCTTCTTGGCAGCGAGGGCATACTGTAGGCGCCGATTCCCTGGGCACGTCGTTGGTGGTTATCAAGGGACAACTGTGATTTTTTTCTCATTATCTCCACCTCTGCCGTAAACCCAGGTTTGAAAGTGTGGTGGTAACTAGCCTTTTATATATAGCTTACTACGAGGAACCAGAAGTTGAGTCATCTCTTGTGTCTAACATCCTGCTTTGAGTGCTTTGGGAGCAGCTTTGTTGCGAGCGTGGCTTCCTACCAAGCGGAAGAGAAGAGCTAGAGAGAGCTGCTCACAAGTTGCCCAAAGCCTGACATCCTTGCCCTACAAAGTCAGGTTGGGGAACATCCAGAGTGCTACCTGGGAGGTGAAGCTTTTACATCCTATGGATAGAGACACTGAAATAGCAACTTCAGGCAGGGGAAAGATCTGGCTGGTTAGCTCAGCCGAGTTGGTGGGTAGAACCTTGGTGGTCCTTTCCAGTTTTGGTTTAAAAGTCTGGGGATAACGTGATACGTAGCCACTCCTTGGAGGCATCTTCTAGGAGTGGCCAGTTAGAAAGAAACACAGCTGGAGAGACTTCTTTTAGACTTCTGGTATGTTTGTAGTATTTTTCTGGGAATGTTTAAAATTATCAAAACATTTAGAGCGACAGGATATGGGATGAGAAAGTTGGGGGGAGGGAGGAGAAGAAAAAGGATGACTCTCAGCCCTTTGAAGCGTGGCGCTCTGTCTGCGTTACATCTTGCTATGGTACCGTGTGGGCAGGAATTGGCAATCTGCAACTCCAGGCAATTTGGTCATTTTAATTCTGTTAAGTGCTGCCCTGACACATACCAACCAGTGCTTTTGGGACAAGCATAACACTACTTCACTTTTTCTCTTCCCTTCTTATGGCTGTATCCCTGAGAGGATAAAACGTTCAGGAGTTAGGGAGGAGCTGGCTCCTTTAAGGAGGCTACAACTACGTTGGGTACTGGCCATCAGGATTTATTTTTGTAGGGGTCCCGCATGCAGGTCTGGTACTTGCCACCTTCAGAATGTGCTCCTGGATCATCTGTTCCCTTTGATCTTGTGAGTCAGCGGACGCCAGAGGGGCAAGGGGAGGCATGGAGTCATCAACGCTCACGTTGAGGGTGTTTGCTTGATTCGGTGTAGTCTATCAATACAAATTGCCTTAGTTTCCAACTGAAGTGTGGTGTTTTTTGTGGTAGAGCTATATGTGGATGGTAGGAGAAAAGAAGCAGCTTATCCGATGGTGGATTATTTCATTTAGGGAATCTCTTTGTACTGACGCCAGGGGAAGAGGATTAGTGGTGACCTGTAATGGGTATGGTAAGGAAAAAGCTCCAGAGATTGCTACAGCTGCTGTTGCTGCTCTTAGATGCTGAGCCTTTCTCAGTGGCATGGTCCCCTCCTATTTTTCTGTCACATGATATTGATGTATTTCATAGCAAATAGCAATCGCACCTGACGTGATGTGGCCATTAGTGCTGATCAAGGGCGGGAGGCCTGGCATTCTTTTTAGGTGGGGTTTGTCTTTTGTTTCTAGTTTTCTCTGTAAAATTAGCTACACTTAGTTTTTTCTGTTTTTTTTTTTTTTTTCTTTCCTTAAGCCCACCCAAGCCTCATGACTTTTCCCAAATTAAATTGAAAGCATTGGTTCATATATACCTTTCTTACTCTGCTCAGAGAAGGGGAATTGCCTAGGGAGTGTGCATTGATTTAGCTACTATTAATTTTCAGTGCTTTACTTTTTTTTTTTTAAATATCTTTTAAGTACGGCATGAGTAATGGGATCTGACACTAGAAATTTGTCTGGGTGGCCTTCACGCTTAATGTCTACCTTTGACTTGTATTCAAAGTTTAAGCTGAAGTCTGTGGTTGAAAACTACAAAGATGTTTTCCAGGAGGTGAAGTCTAGCGGCTGAGATGGTGACAAAAGATTGTAGTATTTAGATTTGACTATCTGAACAGGATATGCTTAGTGAAGAGTTTTTCCTGAGTTTTAGTTTTTGTTTGTCCTGTTACAGTTAACTGCCCGTTATTCATGCAGACTCTTCTGCAGGGGTGAGTTGGATGTTATCTCTACAAAAAGGGCAGATAAGCTGTATTAGTTGTAGGAGTTGATTCATAAGAAGTTTAAATCAGTGTGGATAGTTACAGCTGATGCAACCGGTTCTATGGAAGCCAGCGAAGCTGCACCAGTTCACGTCAGAGGAAAATCCCTCTCCCAGACCCGTGATGCTCTCTGGTATTGCTGGATAAGGTGGGCTCATCTGCTTCTTCTACAGTGCGTGGCCATCTCCGCAGAAAGCGCCGTGAACTTGGCAGGAGCACCCATCAGTGCTAGACCACATAGAAGCAGTGTCAGGCAAGGAGTTAGATGCTTTCTTATAAGTATGTGTTTATATAGGAAAGAGCAGCAAAGTAGCCCTTTAAGCTGTTTTCCAGAGAGGTGTATTTTCAGGGAGGACTGAGGAGAAGCATTGGCTGTCCCTTGCAGGACTCCGTGTGAAGTGGAGAACGTAAGCTGTTCTCGTGTGAGATAGGAACGAAGACAGGCGTTGCTGCCCTTATCACTTCGTTGTGCAGTCTTCTACATCTGTTATTTAGTCTGTGGTCATTTTTTCAATGTTTCGGATGATATAAAGAGGCTACTGTTTTTATTCATAAAGCAGTGGTTGAAAACTTCACAAAAACAACCACCTTATTTTTCTTCTCTTCTGATTCCCACCCCTTCTCTCTCACACGCCCCTAGCAGCCATCGGCCTTCATTTTGCGTGGCCTGGAGTTGCAGTTACTGGAGGCAGTGTGAGATGACACAGCTGAAAGTTCCCAGCCGTAGTCTAGTGCCGAAGTATTAGTCAGCACGGCATGAAGATTCACTTCTTTCCAGGTAGCTTTCACCCATAGTAATGTTTCCTGCTTCTAGAATGACTAGGACAACAGGGGTAACATCTGTCCTTGGTTGCACGGTGTCCTAATTTCCTATCTAGCATACAACGTTGCTTCACGATGCACAAATGCAAACTTCTGGATTTTTCCTTCTTTGCCGACAACGATCTAAGAAGCCTCGTTTTTGCAGCCCCCAGTGTTTCTTGGTATCTTTAATTTATAATGTCTAACCTTAATGACTGTGACTGGAATTTAAGCTTTTATCCTGTCTTGAGAGCATATATTTGATGCAGAAATAATGTCCTGGAGTCTAAAATGCTGTAGTCAGTAGCGGTAGCATGATTTGAGGTTTGTGCTGCAGATAGGAAATACCAGGCAGCCATTAAAAAATATTAGAAAGGCTTTTTTAATTTTTTAAGCTTCAGTTGAGGGAGCTGGCTGGGGTGATCTGGTAGGTGAAATTTGTTCATAACTTGATTGTCTTTTGCTTTAGAGCATGTTTTTTTGTTGGCAGAATTTTGCCCTTAGCAACGGCCCCTGGGTACTCTGCTCCCCGGAGCGGCTATGGGCTTCTGTTTCCTAGCCTGGCGTGGTGGCTTTGGGGCTGCACCTCTAGCAGAGTCATCAAGTGTGCTTAAAATAACGAATCGGTCCATGAAACCACGAGTCTTGTGCATGTGGAAAGGGACAGCAGAATGCTGTAAGGGTTCTGTTCCCTACTTGATACCCTGACATTGGAGACTGCCCTGCTGATTTTTTGCTGTCTTTGTGGGGATGGCCATTTTGTACAAACGAAGAGGGGAGGAAAGGGGAGAGAGCTGTCTGAGCTTATCTCTGCAAAACTTACAGGTGCCTGTTTGTACCAGACCAAAGAAAACCATTTTCTTGTCCAGCTGGCGTTGTCAAGCAGCCCTTAATTTGTAAGCAGTCCGGGGCGCAACCAGGGTCCCAGAGAAGCGGCCTTTCAGTATGGGTGGCAGAACTGAGCCCCCTTGGTTAGAGCTGATGTGACACCACCTCAAGGAGAAGAGGGACCGCCCGGCGAGGCTGAGAGGGAGGAATGTTTGCAGGAACCCAAGCCGTGGGGAGAGGGAGAAGCGCTGCAGCCTTCCTGTTTTCCACAGGGCTAGGTAAATAACGGCGGACGCGGCGACGTTTTTTTATCGGATGAAAGCCCTGGAGTTAAGGCAGCTGAGAAGCTACTCTGCAGGCCTTTCTGCTGGGCCGCTAACCTCCGCCTGGTAAGCTGGGCCGCCTTTCGGCAGGAAGGCCGCAGAGGAGCGGAGGCTGGGGCGATAATCCCCCGATGAAAAGTCCTTCATGACTGTCGGAACTTGGCGGCTGCCGGACGGAGCGAAATGGGTGGAGTTTTCCCTTTAAATAGCAGCACCCGAGAGACTGTTGCCGCTGTTGTGGTGACACTTGGGTGTTGCTAAGGCTTTAGGAAGTCAGCGCTGACATATCTGTATTGGTGGTATGCTCTGCATGCACCAAAGGAAAAAAATGGATGGGGCAGTGTCACCGCCACAGTTCTGGCCTCTCCAAAGGATGTGGGTATGGGTCGGAGCCTTCAGGTGGCAGGGAATGAAATTCTTGGCCAGAAAGCATGTGTTCAGTTTGCAGGGTTTTTGTTTTTCTTTTTTTATGTCCTTACTGCTGTTCCCAAGTTGGGAGGGTTATGAGAGGGTGGGAGGGGTAGCGCTGCAGTGTCACCTGCCTCTGTGTGTGTGCATGCACGTGTGTGTCCTCAGGCTGGTCCTCGGGCTGACCTTGAAGCTCCCCCGTTAAAGAAAGTCCTGTAACTGAGACCCATGTAGGCTTCTGGGAGCGCCGGGGTGAGCAGGTGGATTTAGGAGAGAAACATACAACTTTTCGTCAGTTTTCTTTCTATGAATACACCACTGGTTGGTTGCAGTGATTTCCCCTATCAAAAAGCCCCCACGGTGCTGCAGCCCCGACTCGCATGGCTTTGCACTTCAAAAAGACTCGAAGGATGTAATTTTGCAGTGCTCTTTCCAGCCTGCTTAGCAACTTTAGGCAAATCACCTTTTCTGCAGGTTTCATCATTAGTTAAATGAGGGTAACTCTTATCCTGCTGCAGGGAGGCAGGGGGAGGGGTGCGTTGCAAGGCCCGCGTAGTATGTGTGAACCACTTTTGCTATCCTTGGAGACCATCCATGATGTGAGATTCTGCATGATTAACAGTAGCAGGCTGTCAATGCATGTTCTCAAAGCACAGCGCACCTAGAGCTATGTAGCTTGAGAAGGTTGCAAAGAGGCACGAAACGTTGTCAGTGCTTTTTACATTGCCTTTGACAATAGTCTGCTAAAGTAGTATGTTCCATCCTGTATGCAAATTGAACTTTGTCAAATTGTCTTACCACAAGATATCTATATTTGATACTATATTTCTTTCTCACAGATTCTGCCTGGCTTGTTCATTGGCAACTTTAAAGGTAAGATTAGTTTTATCACTATCTCTAGGATTACTTAGCAGGGGTCTTAAGGTGTTGTTTCGCAGGCCTACGGAATTCTCTGACGTCTCTGCAGCTTCTTTAACCCCATCTTGCTTCATTTCTGGATTCACCTGGTAGCACTTTCAGAAGAACTTGTTTGCTCTCTCATCCGTGTGCTGTGCTACAAGTACTCTAAGAAAAATGAACGCCATCTCCTTGGAGCATGCTGCGGCTGGAATTCCTAAACATTGGCCTGCCTTAAACGGTTCCTGTGCTTGGCAGGCAAGCCTGTGAGCTGGGCAGATTCTTTGTAAGGCTTATTTCAAGCCCTCCTTATAAGTAAAGGCTTAGTATGCCTCCTGTTCATTGCTTTCATTATTTTGGTTATTTATAACAACTGCTAAAGAGTTCTGTTATCACTGCTCGTGAGACTGATAGGTCTGCAGATTGCTGTGTGACCACTGATACTTGCACTGTCATAGATGTAAGATTCGCTGGAATTTATTATTTTTTTTTTACTTTTTGAATGACGTTTATTTTTTATGCGCAGAAAGACAGAACCATATTTAGAAAACACAGGAAACTTTACGTAGACATCCAAATAAATGACCTGTTCTCAAAGCACTCAGCAGCAGTTTCAGCTGACTGTCCCTACTCAGAAGTAAACCCATTGTGCCTGTACAGTCATTTTGATAGATGTAGATGGGGTATTTCTTATGCTTGGGTACAACAGCAAAGCAGGACGTGTAGGGGCTACTGTGATATCCTCTCCTTCCTGGTCTAATATCATAGCTAGGCTGTTAAGATTGGACAAGGTCTGCACTGGATTTAGATGGTGCTGCACCTCCTCTCTGCCTTGTACCCACGCTTCCTTCCCCACCCTTGCATCCCAAAACCTGTGGGTTCAGTGGGTTATGCCCAATTTAATGGCCTCTGGACCTGTTGAACTATGTTGCTGGCCCAGTGCTTGCTGCCCCTTGGGAAGCAGAGCTGGTCACCTTGAGTGGCAGCCTGGAGGTATGTGTGAAGTTAAAAGCTGCCTTTTGCTACACTGGGATTCAAACACAAGAGGGAGTTAATCATGCCATGGTAAGGAAAATGAGAGGATGGAAGTGAGTTTATACTGATGAACGTAGGTAATGAAAGGAGGAAAAAAGGAAAATAAGGGGAAGAGGATAGTTTTGAAAACACTTTGGATGGACCACTGCATGGGCCAGTGAGAAAACTAATTTAATCACAGCCGTGTTGCTTCCTCTTTTTGTTTAATTTCCTGTCGAGTAATTTAGGAGAGGGGTGGGATGGGAGGATGTTTGATAGGGGAGTCCTTTAGGTTTCAAGCTGTCTGGCAGGGTGAGCAGGATGGGCCCAGGGAACATGGCTCTCCATCTGTCCCTCTCGCTCTGGCTGCCCTGATGGTGAGCCCTTTATGGTCCGCCCGGGGGAGTGAAACTCAGGCAGAGCATCCGTTTCGTGGTGCAGTTCTGCTTTCAGCTGATGACCAGTTTGACCAGCTGAGGGGAGCTGGTGAAGGTTGCGGAGTGAGTCAGCTTTTCTGCCCATGCCACCCCTTCGCACGGAGTCGAGGAGCGCAGGCGAAGGTGGTGTGAGTGGGCAGTGTTTCTGGGAGTCCAGCTGGAAAAAAAAGCAGAGGCTGAAATGCTTCAGCTACCTCTGTGAAAGAGAGTAAAGATGGGTTGGTTTTAATCTCGGTGTTACAGTCTATTTTTAAAATGGATTAAAAACACAAACGAAAGGTTTGTTTATTTATTGCTATGACCTTTGTTCACACTGTCTTTAATCATTATGTTCTACCATCGTGAGTATCTGTTGTTATAATCTCAAATTAGCCACCGTACCTGGAGAGGAAGAGAGAAGATTGGTGTTGCGGTATTTCACTAATACAAAGGCAAACTTTTACAGTTCTGTCTTTCTGCCTTTCCTGTCCCTCAACACCACCCCCATCACCACCTCGCTGCTTAGGAGCAATTGCAACAAGCTCTCTGTGCAGTGGACTCATCCCATTAAGGAACAGGCTGTTGGTTAATCACCAGTGTGTTTTTCTGGAAGAGTTTGATTGCCATGTTCTTTAGGCATATTCTGATTTGTGGCACTTTTTCAAAAAGTGAGTAATGAATTTTGAGACTGCCATATAGGGGATCATTGACTGAGAAATACTCAGCAATGTGTACAGTTGGTTAGAGTGTCCTGATTTGGGCAGCTGAAATGTCTAGATGATTTTTAAAGACATGGGTTTACAAAATTATTTCCTGTAATGCATTTTTGAGCACTCTCCTGCTTCTTCAGCTTGAGAGCAATAGCTTGAATTGAATAAAGCTGCAGCTTGTCAGTAAGTGGAGTAATAACACTGAATCCCTGATGTTGTGCATCACACCCAGACCCAGGGCTGAGACATCGTGGCACCCTCCGCGTCTCTTTGCAGAGGGTGGAGAGGAGGGAGCTTCTCCAGAAGGTGGGCCAGGGGAATCTCTGCATCGCTCTGATCTGCCCTCTGGAGGTTAGCATCCTCTCCTTTCTCCAGTGATTCTTCAGGGAGCCTGGGCAGGCAGGGTTTCCATAGCTAGGTCGAAATACCCTTCTGTGTACACTCTTGTCTCCCTGCTGCATTGGTAGACCTCTGGAGACACTGACAGAGTGGGAAGAGGCACAGCTATTGCAGCTGGGTGCCTTCCTGCTGAGTGAAAGCAGGATGGTAAAGATGTTAAACACTAATTCTAGAGGGCTGTTGTCTGGCGAAGGCATTCAGCAATTGTTCTGACTGGGGAATTATTACTCAATATTCAGCAGTATTTCTACTTCATCTATAGGATTTCTTACTGTCTTTTTTAGGCTTTATCAATTTTAAAACAATCCATGACAGAAGTGCAAACTCCTCTGTGTTTCACTGGGAAATAAACTGAAGCCCAAGAAAAACTTGAGAAATAAGTCTGTGGCAAAAATGGGAGTTGAGTTTGCTGCTTCTGGTTTGTCTGCTGCTACTGCGCAAACCTTTAGGCACTTAGAATGACAGGGGCTTTTGTAACCCACTTAAGGTCTTTAGGGTAGAAAGTTATGTGTAGTCTTGATTGTGGAAGGCACTGAAGTACATGCTGAAATCCCCCTAGGTCCACAGGACTTGAGTATGTCTCTGGAAAACTTCCCTGAAAAAGCATAGATCATGACATGTGCTTAAGTGCTTGTTACCTTACAAGATGTATAAGCATCTGCTCATCAATAGCACATTAAAATTGCAGTATGTTCCTGAGAGAGTGTATTTGAGATTGCACAGCTAGAGGGCAGAAAAATGCAAGAAGAACCATAGATGTCCATTTGAAGTACCAAGGCTGAGTTTGGTCTCAAAGCCCAGAAGGAAATGGAGCTCTTGGGCTTCTTCAGTGAAAATTAAGGAGGAGTTATTTCTTTGCAAATGGGAGTGCAGGGGGCTAAGAGAGAAAAATGAGGGAAGAGAAAGAGTAAGTTAACTCTTCTCCCTGCCTCTAGTTTGGGGGGAATTTTAGTTTGTTCCACTTGTACCTTACAGATGAAATCCAACTCTCTCAAAAGACAAAGAATTTATTGTGGGATTGTATGCCCATGTCTTTTGCATTGGAAACCTGATGTCCCTTGAAAGGCACCTATACTCACAATGAAAATAGGTGCTTTGTTCCTTAAGAGACTGATATGACAGGGCTTTTTAGCCTGTTTTTCTGCACAAACAGAAAAAACACAATTTCTTCTGATAGGAGGTTCTAAATGAGGGCTTGTTTGATTCCAAACCAAAAGGCATAGAAGTAGCACACGCCAGAGACTCAAGAGTGTTTCTACCTTGAATATTAAAGAGCTTGTGTCCTTCCTTGCTTATAAACATATTTGGAAGATTCAAGTTTTTCCAATGGAATATTTAGGGGCTTTTTGATTTGAAGGGGAAAGCCATAATATGAGGTTTAATTCCCCCCGAAGAGTCCAGTGTTGCCATGGATGAGCTGGAGAGTCTTGGGGAAAATTTCTGCCATTCTTCTGGTTACCAAGTGTATAAAAAGGTAGTGCCCACCAAGTGCTTCTGCTTTGTTTCTAGATCCAATTAATTCCTGTTACCAGCTGCTTCATTTTGGTGGGGGAGGAAGTTCCATTTTCTAAGGCTGTATTTCAGATATTGGAAACAGGAGAGGGTGAAGATACCATTGACTTTTTCAGGTTTATCTTTTGAAGGAAGACATTTTATAGGTACTCACATTAAACGGGACTGGACCCTGGACCCTTTCACCCACCTTTCTCACTGCCTGAAAAGGTTCTTCTGAGAGGCTGGGACAAACTATGTACTAGAGCATAGTGTGAAGTGGGGACAGGAGATGCGGAGTTTTTGTTTGTGTGCTTAGTTTTCTGTGTGTATGTCCCCCTGTAAGTGCAGATCGCTGGACTCTGGGACAAAGCTCTCCTGATGGGAAACCGTTCTCAGTAATAGCTCTTAGTGCTCTAAACCACTGGAGAGGAGGTTATCTTTTAGGTATCTCTGTCTGGTTCTCTCCAAAATGGAAAATAAAGTGTAGACAAAAAGACAAAAATAAATAAATCTAGTGATGATGAAACTGTAATCTCTGTACCTCTGCATATTGACACATAATACTGTTGTACATACTGGGCCGACTGGCTTTCTCTAAGCACTTACCCTATTTTTGTACACATAACCTAAAATTTCATACTGAAAATTTAATACTTATTAATTTACTGTTTTGTAGGAGCACGTCTGCCTTTTCAGACTAACAAAAAAGTCAGAAATATGGACTTTGGAGGAGGAAGAAGGGAGGATGTCTTTAGTTTGGGATAGCTGGCTAATGGGAGGAAAGGTGACAAAAAGAAAATAAACTAATCTCATTTTATGGAGACACTTAATCTTCTAATTTCACGAGCGAGTTGCAGTTAAATGTTGTCAGTCAGGCCCATATTGCTGTAATGCTTTTTCCCCCTGTTCCTGGCAGGATGGTTTTTTATTTTGTTGCTAGCAGCAGAGGTGGAAAACTCTACAGCTGTTTCTTTCCATCTAACAATAGAAAGGGAGAAATTTTTATTCATCGCCTTGCATCTCTCTGAAGGTACTAAAGTAAGGAGAATAGGGTGATGAAGTCTCGAATGTACATACAACCAGTGTTGGAATCCTTTGGTCAATCATGTGTCTTCATCAAAGTGGTTGGAGCAGCATTGTCCCCCTTTTCCACTGCCACACAGTGTGTGATTCTGATATACGCACCTTCCTCCCTCCACCCCCACACACACCCTGCCCGGTCCCATTTTGGTGACTTTACCATTACTTTTGCAATTGTTTGCAGCTCTCTGCGTATGAGTAGAGGTTAAGCTAGGAACTATAAAATGAAACTGAGGGAGAAGCAGCTAAATATGGGCATGGGAGGGAGAGAGGAAGGCTTCCCCAGTGTGAATTGTGTCCTTTTCTGTGAGGAGAGAGTTTCCTGAAGGCTTTACGGAAAAGTCCATATCGACTGAGAAGCGTTTTACTGTATGAAATGGAATATTAGGTAACATACTGTGAAGAGTAATAGCACATTTGAGGGAACCTTTAGGGATGCACAAGATAGACTCTGATAGGTTTCTTTCATCTTTATATTTGGAAATGGGGTGTTTCAAGCTGTGATTTCAAAATTTGAGCCTGCGTGTGGTGCACAGCACTGTGATACAGTAAAGTTGGAGTTGCTGTGGTAATTGTGATTCTTCTGGCTTACATAACCCCTTAATTTTTTTTTTTTTTGTCGTTTGTGGTGTGAGACCATGAGTGACAGGATATCTCATTTGTACTGCTGTTCAAAGAGCTTTGTCTGTAGTATCTGTAGACGCTTATGGCAGGTGCCAGGGGAACCAGGGGAATTTCCCCTTTGTAAACTGTTTAAGTTTAGATCCAGGTAATACAGTCATATCCTGGGAAGATTTTTCTCCTCTGCTGTTGTGATTTGAATGGTTGTTTCCTAGATGTATTGAGGATCTGCTGGCAACCCTGGGATGTAGGTCTGGGATAGCCATTTCCAACTTGGTTCTATGAATGTCTGAAATCTCACTGTCTTACTGTATAGTTTTGATTTGTTGAAATTACTTTACTCTGGGTCCTTGGTTAACTGAAGAACTAAAGTCTTCCAGTCCTTTTGAGTCATACTGTGTCCATGAGGCCCATCGGACTTTTTCAAAGCAGTCAATGTTTAATTTGGATCATATCTTCTTTTAAAGCTGTTTGCCTTGTGTGGCAAGCCATTTCTTACCATGTGGGTCATACTGATAATTAGAGATCAGGGTCTGATTTTATTAGGTATGCATTAACACAATGAGTTCCAGCCACCAGGCTCTGAAATCTCTCCTTAGCCTCTGGAGATCAGAAAGCAGGGATTTTTAGGGACATTTAGGCTGGCTACTGGCCTTCCAAACCATTACCTCCTTAGGTGTTCTCTGAAGAACCAAGATTGTCCTATGGACTGTTAAAGAAATCTGAAGACCAGGTGGATTAGAAGACCTCTCGTGGCAAACATTAGTGTTTCTTCTTTGAAATGCTCACTCTGAGATTTTTAGGAAATTTTTATTGTTCTGTGAAGCTAAACCTTAATTCTGTTTCAGATGGAATTTCTGTTAATTCTGTCCTGAAGGATTAGGCATTAATCGGTGTTGATCGTGGAGGCTTGAACAGCAGCAAGTGAAATCAATGCAGTTTTAACTCTTCTCTCCATTTTTATTAGGCTTAGAGAAGCTTTCATAATTGGATTAGGTTTAAATTTTGTTGCCTGTTACTGTGCGCACATGGATCTTGTCTATGGGACAGTATAATTAAATGCCCAATTCCTCTTTGTGGTGTAGAAAAGGTATTGAAACTTTATAGTAGAATGGAATAAGGTGAAGCAAGAGATGCTAATTGAACTCTTGCACGTACATAAGGAATGTACAGGTGATGCTATTGTTATTTTTGTACCTAGAGAGAGCCGGTTTGAAACCTTTGTGGTCAGTGCTTTTTTTTTTTTGTGTGCAACCAGGCTAATGTGAACAGATTGTATGGGCAGATTTGGAAGGCAGGTGTTCGCATCATAAAACCACTGCTGTAATTGCCATGGTGTGCTGTGCCATTCTCAAGTGAAAAGGTCAAAAGTAAATGGACACAAACTAACTTTTACCTGTATTAGTGGTTCTTTGAGGTCATTTTCTGGCATGCTAATGGTTTATTATGGGGAAAGTTGCTCAGTGATGACAGATAATCTTATTTTACCTTCTTTCTCATAGAAACAAACTTGTTCTTTCGCAATACGTAGCGTCAAATTTTCAGTCGCCCCAGTTTGTATTCCAGTTTTGAATGTTTGAAACCCCTTGGTTGCAAGTCTAGGAACCACCTATTCACAACTGTGCTTCCTTGCTGCAGCATTTTGCTTTTTCATGCATTCAATATCTTTATCACTCAGTCTCTCTTCAGACTTAAAATTATGGTATGTATTGGCTAAATGCACATTTTTCCCTACTAGTCCACAGGAAGTAAGAATGTAGTTATCCTTTTGGCTTGTCTGCTAATACCTCAATTCAAGTGATACAGTTGGCTTCGCTCCTCAGACTTGGATATCACAAGGTCTGTGTCCCAAGTGAAGGCACATCTCCTGAAGGGGGATTTGTGGGTAGAGAGGAGGTAAGCTATTTCTTGTACAGCTCTGACTGCTTGCTCAGATGGCCATCACCTGCACACAGGCATACACAGACTTATATTTCAGATGCAAAATACATGAAACTTCTGACTTAAGAACACATTCCTGAGTCACTTAAGCTTGTTCTTTATATAGTATGTAATTTGTTTTGGAGTTAGAAGTGTGTTTTCCCGTTACCCACTCTGATGATAGTGTTCTTGAACAGCTGCATTTGGGGTTTTGCTTTACTTTATGAAGCTTCAAAAAGAAATGTACAAAGTATAAGTGATTTTCAACATGCACAATGGAAAGGGGAGTGGGCTATTTCAAGAGATTAAAGAAATTCTATTTCTTTTTTTTCCCCTTTATCGCAGATGCCCGAGATGTAGAGCAATTGAGTAAGAATAACATTACGCACATTCTTTCAATCCATGACAGTGCCCGCCCTATGCTTGAGGTAAGAGGTATGGGGGACTCCATGGTAAATCCTTAGTTTGCAGTTGACTGTTATAGGCATCTTGGGGTTAATTGCTTGCTCTGTAAAATTGGCATTTGAGACTGATTTTCTTGTGGAAATGTTTGACAGCTGTAGTTTTGGGATCCAGTCACAGATTTTGTTATTGCTTCTGTTATAACAACAAGAAATCTTAGTTGGCAAAGGAAGAGACATTTATAGTGTCAAGCAATACAACACAATAATGGCATTGCTTTGTTAATTTAATAATAAAGGTAAGTTTCCTTTTGTGTGGAGTTCAAGCACCACATAAATAATAACATTCCTTCTCCCCCTTCCCCATGACCAACCCTCCTTTATACTTGAGCTCCTTTCTTGATTCTAGCAGATGATTGTGTAAGAGTTTTGCAGTCCTTTTATGTGTAAAATAGCCTTATTTAGGCTTGGGGTGTGGGAGGAACCAGTGCCCCCTCAAATAATTCATCTAATAATAGCAGAGCATCTTTAGGTCTCCAACAATCTAACATGAAGTAGCATCCCCCATTTTACTGAAAGGAAGCTGATCTGAACAGCTGACATGACTGGATTTGTTGTGTCATCTTGAGCAGTGAAAGAGATGGGACCAGGCTGCAAGTCCTATGTTGGCCTCGTGCTTTCTTCTTTACACCACCTTACCTTTGAAGGAGGGGAGTTTGACTGGGTTTTGCTACACCTTAAAATTGTCCTATTTGATTTATGTTGGGAACTGTTGTCCCCTTAAATTTCTTCATTCCCTGCATTCTACTTTTCATGAAATACAGCAGAATAGTGGGTAAGGCAGTTGCTGGTCTTACCCCTCAGATGCTGCTGGGAATCTCTGCTTTTCGTTCTCTTAATGTGAAAAGTATCTAGTGAATTCAGTCCTTAAACTACAAAATTTCCACCTCTCCCAGGCAGAGAGGAAAGTCAATAGGTAGGCTGAGCAAAAAGTGTCCCTAATGTGTCATGATTAAAACCAAAATCAAGTTAATGGTGAATTCAGGGTTGACCTTGAATTTACAAGTGTGCTGAAGCAGAGCTTTAGCTGTTGACTTTATACTGTCTGACTTCTGTTGTGTCTGATGCTTGTTAAATCTGAAACATACTGAATTTCAAGAGTGCTCTTCGCTGAAGAGATAAACAGTTGTACTGAGTAAAGGAGAGGTAATGTTTCCTCTAGGGTGCTGTTCTCTAAAAGAAATAGAAGCTTGCTTTGTTTTATAATCATGATTAGAAAAGTAGGAAGACTAATTGTGGCACAGATCAGCTGCAGCCTCAGGCCAGCGTTTCTCGTGGTGGTGGTAGTTTTGGCAGCCTGCACACCACCACCTTGCTTGTGGTGGTGCATCTGCTTTGGAGGCTGCATGGTAAATAGATCTGGGAACTTCTGTGGGTTAAATATAACTAAGTCACTATTTCTTCCTCTAGCTACCCCCACAAAAGACATGCAGGATTATATTTACCCAGATCTGTTCACAATAATGTCTCAAAAGTGGCACAGGAACAGGTAGTTGCTAGTTGAGGACGGACTTGCTTTATTCGTCCCTGCTTCTGAAAGAACTGTTTCTCCAACGGTGCCTTCTATTTTCTCAGTGTGCAATAGAGTCCTTTATGTGCTGGTGGTCTGGAAAACAACTGTTAAAACATCTCCCTGGTTCTCTAAAGTAGTGGAAGGGTTGCAAGTTCTGTTTGTTTGGGAACTGAGCTGATTATTAATTACTTTATCATTAATGGGCTTACTGTGGTGCTTGTTTGTAACTAAATGCTTCTGTTTAGGAACAAGGGCTTAGAAAACATCTGTTAGGTTGTGTTACGTCCTTTGTTATTTACATCTTTGCCAGGTTCCAGGTAGGTTTGTTTACAACTTGTGTATCCACATTGTGCTTGGGACTTGTTCTCAAGTCCACCAAAGTCAAATGGGAACAGTTTCCCTGAATTTTTTTTTTTTTTCCTGAGATTTTGTTTTGTGTATGTGTATTTACGTAAATGCTGATCATGTGTAAAAAGCTGCCTTTTCTTGGACTACAGTAGTTGCATTTGTCTTTTGCTGCCAATATTTTATCTCAAGTATTTCCTAGTCAACCTATAGGAAATGCTACAAACACTTCACTAAACAAACCTTTCTGTGCAAGCTGTGGAAGGTAAGTGTTTTTAGACATTGAAAACTCAGAAGCGTTGTATTAACATGTTATCAAAGATAATTTGGCAATTTTTTTACTGTCTGGAACAAACGAATATGGATGTATACTTTAGCTTTCAAAGATGTCACAAATTACCCACATCTTGCTTGTCAGATTTTGAAGCTTCAGTAATGACTCTTTTGACACAATAATACTTCTGATACAGCACTTGATGCTGATAATGGTGGGTAGAGAATGAAAATGACCAGTCGGGGTTTGTTGTCCATACTCAAGAGTGTAATACTCAAGAAATAGAAGCAAACATGGTGAACATCTACTTGCTATGGACTGTAACATTATTTTCCACTGTAGAAACTTATTACATTGCCCCTGTTCTGTGGTATTATAGACTGATTATACTTGATTGTTTAAAACATTCACAGTACCTTTTTAAAAGCGTGCTTTCCTCTGGGCTTTTTATACTGCAGTATTTGGATATATGTTGCTTCAGTTCCTCATAAGTTGGTAAGCTATTAGAAGATGATTGGAGAGTTTCACAAGAAAGTATTATGTTGGGTTAGATTACATGGTGTGTGCCTGTTGAGAAATAACTTAAAAACAAACAAACAAAAAAAAGAATGTTTTCTTACTGAAATTTTGTTTCAGACATCATGTCAATGATAATTTACAAACCCTCATGGATTTCTCATTTATGGGTGGCTCATAATCTAAGTTTGGCCTTAGGAAGTTATTGCATGCTTTCAAGCTGGAATAACAGGAAAAAGTAGGTTTAAAAATAAATTGGATTCTAAGACTTTTTACACCTGTAGACACTGGCAGGCTGCATTAAGTATAAGATGCAAATTGTTTTGTAAGGCAAGTAATTTAGACTGGAAGGAATTTGCCAAAATCTACCCTGAACTATCTTGCAATATTACCCCTTAGTTCTTTTTGTATAAGCTGTTTCAAGGAAAGTTGTCCTCTAATAAAACCAATCCTGAAATTAATTTATATTTAGAGAGCATCCTAAGGCTATTGTTCCAATAAATTGTACCATTGTACAGGATCTTAACCACTTAGGCAAGCATTTTGTAGTTTAAAGATGCAGGTTTCTAACTCCATCACATAAACCTATGGTGATGTGTCAAAGCGAAAGGACTGTATGCTGTATGGAGCAAGGTTTGTTATTTCAGATGCACAGAAGTCACCCCCTGAGTAAGAACGGTGTCCAACGGCATCATTTGTGTTCCTGCAGAGGCACAGAGGCAATAGCCTTGGTGAATCAAGTTGGCTTCTCCACAGCGCTTTGGATGGCTGCCCATGGAACACTCACAGATGTTTTATAAATCCCCACAAAAGCCATATACAGAGGAGAATAATTAGGTTTCTTGCCACCTGCTTTCTAATCCATTTCTCGGCTAGTTCAGGTCTTAAAATCTGTGTTCAGAATGTGAGAGGCACTGAAAGGCAGATGGGGAAACATATCTCAGAGTGTGCTTTAAATAATAGTATATCTGGCAGTGACCTGTTGGGTTTCTCCAATGGGTTGTCATCTGTCTGTACTTCTGTAAGGCCTTTGACAGGGCCCCCCACAACATCCTTATCTCTAAATTAGAGAGGTATGGATTTGATGGATGGCCTGTTCTGTGGATGAGGAGTTGGTTGCATGGTCACATCCAGAGGGTAGTGTTCATCGGCTCAATGTCCAGATGGAGATCAGTGATGAGTGGTGTCCCTCAGGGGTCCGTACTAGGGCCAGTACTGTTTAGTATCATCATCGATGACATAGTGGGATCAAGTGTGCCCTCAGCAAGTTTACACATGACACCAAGCTGAGTGGTGAAATTTACATATCTGAGGGATGGGCTGCCATCCAGAGGGACCTGAACAAGCATGAGAAGTGGGCCCATGTGAACCTCATGAGGTTCAGCAAGGCCAGTTGCGATGTCAGGTTGTGACAATCGCTAGTACCAATACAGGCTGGGGGATGAAAGCCAACTGTATCCTGGTCTGCATCAAAAGCAATGTGGTCAGCAGGTCAAGGGAGGTGATTCTGACCCTCTATTCTACTCTGATGAGACCCTACCTGGAGTACTGTATCCAGCTCTGGAGTCCTGCATACAAGAAAGATGTGGACCTGATGGAATGGGTCCAGCGGAGGGCCACATAAATGATCAGAGGGCTGGAGCACCTCTCCTATGGGAACAGGCTAAGAGGGTTCGGATTGTTCAGCCTAGAGAAGAGAAAGCTCCAGGGCGACCGTGTTGTAGCCTTTTGGTACTTAAAGGGGGCTTATAGGAAAGATGAGGACAGACTTTTTATTTTAGTAGGGCCTGTTGCAACAGGACAAGGCGTAATGGTTTTACACAAAGAAGGTAGATTCAGACTAGATATAAGGAAGAAGTTTTTTACAATGAGGGTGGTGAAACACTGGACCAGGTTGCCCAGAGAGGTGGTAGATGACCCCTCCCTGGAAACATTCAAGGTCAGGTTGCTCAGAGCCATGTCCATTGCAGGGGAGATTGGACAAGGTGACCTTTAAGGGTCCCTTCCAAGCCAAATTATTCTATGATCTTTTTGTAGAACTCCCTTTTTAAAGCTGGGACAAATAGCTGTTGGGGTTGGTGACCAAAAGGGCAAAGGTCTGACTGTTGGGATATCCATATATCCGAAGCAAGCTGGAGCAGTCAGTCAGAACCTACAGAGCATGTGGAAGCACTTTAACGAATCCCAAGCAGTTCTTCCCCACTCTTGCTTCAAATGATGCCAGCTAGGTGTTCCTCTACTGCGTGAAATCTGGAGTCTAACAGATTTTGTGCCAGTTCATGTAAGTGAAGTAAGTGAAGGCAAATCCGGCTGCGGGTCCATTGAAGCTAGGAGTGTTTCTCTGTGGATTTTCCAGGTGTTTGACCCTGTTCTGGTAGATGTCACGTGGAGATGAATGTGGGCCTAAACCAAACAGGATGTTGATGTGGATAGTGCAGCTGCTTGAAAACAGCTGCATCCCATTCTAGAAAGTGTGTGCTGTGGTGGACAGTCGCGTCCAAGCAGCTGAACTTGCAGCATCCTTAATCCTCTCTTACCATTCCTCCCACTGTTCCCCCAAACACATCCACCTGAATACTGGCAAAAGCAAGAACGCTTCCTCCGCTGCATTGGGCAGTGATTGCTGTGTGCAACACGGGAAGGAGTACAGCATGAGTCTTGGGGGATGGAGGGGTGCTAGAAGTTCCTCTGGTCGGGCAGTCGCTCAGGCCCTGTTCCAGAGAGGTATTATCTGCAAAGAGAAGCTTGGATGGGTAGCCCTTCTGCAGGTCCCCGTGCAGAGACCCCACCCCAGAGAGCAGCATGATACGCGTGGTTGGCAAATGACACGGCACAGATTCAGACTGGAAGTAATCAAGGCTTTACTTGTGAGAGTAAGTAGTTTGTGGAGACACGTGGATTTTCCCGCATGTTCTGGTTTTGTGTGGAAGTTGATTCAGCTAAGGCTGGGTTACAGAAGTCTTTGAGCTCTGCTCTTCACAGCCAGAGTATTTCATGGTTCTTGGTCAGAGATGCTTTGAGGGTGCCAGTTGTGGTGACTGTTGTGTGCGTTGTAGACACATGTCCATCAAGCACAAAATAGACTGGAACTACCAGCTTCTTTCACAAGGTCCACCACACATTTGTCAGTTACTAGTAATTTTGCTGTTGCTCTTGACCTGCACCAGAGGTCTGATCTATTAAATGTATGAATCCTGTTAGTAGTTGCCTGTGGTTGTGGAGCCCTTTGGCATTGATTTATTTAAAGTGTTATCATTGTCAGACTGACCAGTGCATGGTGGGAAGCTCTGTATGCTGTACTCATCTAGGAGCCATTGTAACGATCTCAGTAATGTACATCTTAAATCAACAAGAGTTTATTTGGGTATTCCTGTACTGTCTTCTGCCACAAAACCTTCACTTTGTTCAGGACAAATTGCAGTAAGGGTAGGCTTTTACATGTGTGTTGCTTCTGTATGCATGTCAGTTTTCTCTCCTTGTTTTCAGTTGCTACAGAATATTTGTTTTGTTTTTATTTTTAGCGTGTTGTTTTTTTCAGATGAAGAAGTATATGTGATAGTTTCAATTAAAGGAAGCATAAGTAAATGAAATCCCAACAAAACATAGACAATTTTTTTTTTTTTTGGTTAGGAGTATTATCATCTCTCTCTTCTCAGTACCAAAGCTGTCATAAATTTTAGGCATCTCCATGTGAACAATCAGTGTTCCTGCGGTACTCCGTCCAGATGGTTCTGTTTCAGGTCCTACCAGTTGTGGAATTTCTTCTCCGAACAAAAAGAGTGATCTTAAAGCACTGTATGGAATTTCTTGTGTTACAATGTCTTTTAGGTGCTGAGAAAATACTCTGTGATGCCTATGAAACATTTGCTCTTCTTTTTCTCTAACTTTCTTAAAATATTAGCTTTAGAGGTTATGTTTTTTCCCCCTCATTCTACATCTTTAACCAGAGCACCCACAGAGGACAGTTATTTATTTTTTTATTTGTATTCTGATGCCATTAGCAATATCATCTTAATCTGGTACATGCTATCTCCAGAGCAGTGGGTTTCCTCCCCTTTTTCCTGAATTGATGACTACCTAAATAAGTGTTGATATGGTAGGTGGGTGGAGGGATGGGGGAGGTAGAGAAGAGCTAATTGCTGACTGAACTAAGCACCTTTCTTGTCTGGTCTGTTAGCTTATGCAGCTAGCACAACTTGAATGAAGTGTGTCTTTGAAAATAGAAAACTTCACAGGCCAGGTCATCTTATAAAAAAAAAAAAAGATTTTTTTTTTTTTCCCATGCAAATTTTAAAATTTTAATCGAAGTAGAAATAGGGTTTCAGATACTCAATATCTAAGAAGCTGAACTGAAAGGAAAGAGCACAGTTAAAAAAAAATAAATCTGTGCTGATCTTTTATAACAATTTTTCATACTCCCTGAGTAAATAGTCAAATGCATTAATAGAATACAAGCAATTAAAAGATGCTATAACTGGAACAGAACCAGTAAGTGTGAGGAAGAGAAGTTGTATAAAAATAAGGATGCTACAGAGAAACTGTATAACTTCTCTGTGCCAGTTTTATCTCTGCTGAGTGCTGTCATATACCTGTTTTATACGGTGTTAAGGATGGAAAGTTGCAGCTGGGGAAATCACAAGAGGAAGTGCTGGATCAAGGGCATGAACTGAAAAAAAAAAGTGGTGTATGAGTGGTTGGTAAATCCAGATCTTTGGAGGAAAGTGAAGAGCTAAATGACTGAACACCTTCTAAGATTGAGTGGTTGTAACCTGCAGACCTAGTATAGATAATGCATTCATATCAGCTTGCATTCAGTTCTGGAATCTCATTTTATATTTTAAAGCCTGACTGGATGTTGTAAATCTTAATGCGGTTTTAGCTGGGCATGATAGTCTTGCATGTTTACAGATGATCTTTAGACTATATATGTGCAGGCTTTTTTAGAAAAGGAAAGCAAACTAAGTTATAGAGGAACTGAACTGGCAGCTCTGGCACAATGCTTAGCATAGTTTGTGGATAATATTTTTGTAGTGATTTTTGGTTTTGCTATAGAAACCTGTTGTATCTGCTGTTAGCACTTAATGTGAGAAGGTTTACTATGGTGGAGCTTTTACTGAAGCTTTGAAAGGGAATAGCCTCATCTCCTTTTAGTTTTCTAATTCTTTCTTTCCATCACCAGTTTGTCGAAACGTCTTTCTCTCATAGTTGCACATTCTGAACTGAATTAATTTTGTGTGTGTGTGTGTATGACAGGGATTACCTTTTGCTAAGACAAAAGAAAAAAATCCTGTCTTGTGCCTCCAGCTGATAACTCTAGAAGTGCTGAAAGCTGCCTTAGTGCTTTCATCTTTGGTTCTGTAATCCAAAGGAATATCCTCACACAGACCACTAGTCCAGAAAGCATCTGCCTGGACTCAAAAGCATATCACTGCTCAACGCGAAATAGCTAAATAGGGAAATATTGGGAAACCAATCATTCCTATGGTTGTTTTTTTGGTTGGGTTTTTTTTTTTGGTAAAAAAAAAAAGCACATGCTAATTCTGGACAGATGCTGCTCAGCAAGTGAGAACCACCAGTCTATTAAAACCGTGTTATGATGTTGGATAGCATACAGAAGTCTTGAGCTGTAGGAGGCCATTCATATATGAAAATTGCATCTTGATGACATGATGAGAGAAGTCCCTGCTGGGTACGGCTGGGCAACATATTCTCAGCACAGGCTCTGCTGTGTCTTTGGTATCCAGCCCAAAGACTTATGGGAACTGTTAAAGAGGGAGATGGCAAGACAGCCTTCAAAATCAGAGCTGGTAATATCGCATTGCAGGGTCATTGCTGCTGTATGAAAGTCAGCTCTGCAAATTAATAATTTAGTCAAGTCAGACTGTTGCATTTCCTTCTATAGCACTAAGCTCTTATATCACCGGTGTCAGAAGCTGTCAGTTTTCAGCCTTTATGCCACCATCAAGAGGAAGCATACAAGCGCTTCTTCTAATAAAAAGCTCGACTTTCTTCTATGATGTTTCACTGCCTTTTCACGGTAAGGGTTTCCCCTCATGAGATGTTTCAGAAGACCATGCTGAGCAAAATAGCTACCATTTTTCTTTCAGGTGTAGCGGCACCAGAAGATTCTCTCTAGTTTGAAGTAATGCCCTGTCTGGCATTGGCTCTGCTTGTGAAATTGGGAGCTCTGACTAGCTTTTCAAAAGTTGGTAGCCCACTAAGAAGCCCCCAAGAGACTTCCCCAAATCGACTTTTAAAGTGTGTCAGGCTGGGCCTTCATCACGAGGGACCTTGGCAGAGGCTGCTGTGGTGATGCATTAAATTAGTTCACGGTTTGAATTGCTCAGCACACAGCAGCTGTGTCAGGGGAGGCACATTCCTGTGGTGCATGGCAGGGAGGAGAGGATGAGCATCCTTTGAACCTTTCAATGGCAAGCTGTTTGCACGAGAGACATTTAGACCAGTAAATGCCTGGTGTTTCTCATGGCTTGGATACAGCATTGACCAGAACAGAGCAAATGCTTTGGCCCACTCTGTGCAGAAGAGATGATGTGGAGAGTGTGTTAATCCATGCTTGTAACATAAGCATATTCCAGAGGTGTAGCCGTCATGTTCCAGCATTCCATGGAAGAAGAAGGCAGGTGGGATATATTGTTTTATTGGAGTACTCGGAGATCCCCTTGAGGGTTCAGGTATCAAGTATAATAGGTAGTTTTCAGATGTTAAATATGCCCTGACATGCCCAGGGGCTTGCATACATCATCTAGTAAAGGCAGACTAACAAGGTCCTTCCTCTCAGCTGAAGTAGGCAATCTTGTTGTGTCCTAAAGGAGATAAACCACAATTTAGTATAAACTCATTAGTGTTTTCTCCCAGCCTGCATTCCTTCAGATGAGCCAGGTTAGAATAGGAATTAGAAATAATTTGTGCGGCTCTTTGTGCAAGTAAAGTAAAATCATTAACTCTTCAACATTTCCTTCTTAGAATTTTAGAAAAGGTGATGGGAAGGAGAGATGGGGAAGGAGGGCTTTAATGGGACACTTTATATTTGTGATTGGCACATTCCAGACAATGATAGGGACTTCTAAAAAGTGTCACTGAGACTATTTCCTAAGAAAACCATGAACAAACGTTGCAAAAAATCCCCGATGACATGTAAAAACTGTTGTATTGTTCAAGATAACACAAACCAAATGTATAAATTCTATTGCAGGAGCATGCCACTTTCTGTTGTTCATATTCCTCATGTAATTTCAATTTCATTTATAATACTTTTCAAAACCAAACCAGAGTGTGTTCACTAAGGTCAATTAGTGGTTGTTTTTTGCTGAAACACAAATGTATTTTCTATGAGTCATTAATAAAATCAGCACCAATGGTGATTGCTACAGAAAGTAACTGAAAGGACAAACAAACGGTTGAACGGTTTTCAGTTTAACAGGTTCAGTTTGGTGCATTACTGGACAAAACCCTTGATATATTCTTGTTGGTTTGGCTTGAGGAAGCTTTGTGCCGGCTGTTTCCCACTTTAGCTTTTTTTGCTGAAATGCCCCTAAACAAAAATAAGTTGTCCTGCCCTCATCTGTTGGTGTGACGACTCAAATTAACACATGGTTTTTGACTAACCTGAAAGAACTTGCCAGGTGTTGGAGGTTTTCTATTTGCATCTGGGTTCACAAATTTAAGTTTAGGGGTTTAGGCTTAAAAAAAATTTCTTGGAAGTCGTTGATGGTATCTTTACATAAATTTAAATAGGGAGCTTTAATGCCAAAAATACAATCCTGTTCTTTTTTAATTTTTTTTTTTTTATAACTCCTTTCCTGCACTAACTGCCCTTCGAGAATAGAAATTTTGTAATTTGAGGTTCTTTCTCCATCTCCTCACTTTTTAACATCTGAAGTGCTAGATTCAGTTTTCCAGTGCTAACTAGAACCTTAGAAATGTATATACAGCACTGGCGGGGACAATGTTCTGAAGAACATCTGTAAAAAAGATTACTTGGAAAACCCACTAAACATGAAATAATGAGTAGTGTTTTCACTCCTTCCTCTTATTCTCATGCATACTGTTGTGCTAGGGTACTCAGTTTTATATGAAAATCACTGGACAGTTTTTTCTTTCACAGACAAACTGTATTTTAGTATGATTTAGGGTGTAATCAAACTGAGCATCATTCTTCGTGACTTCAGAACATCTTTGATCGTTGCATAGGAGCAAACATCCGTATAGGCGTTGCATTTGTCTCGCAGTCCTTTTTGCACCTTGTCCTGTTCGGAGTCAAAATTATTCTTAGTATTGTGCAATTAAATTTGTGAGTGCACTTTAGAGATCTTATTCTCAGTCACTGACCCATTATCTGCCATGTAGCACTTGTAGATGTGTCATTTTGCTACTGCCAAATTCTACATGTTCTGCTAGAAAAGCCCAAATGCCCGTTTTTACAAGTTTACTTAAAATGAAACTGGACCTTTTAAAATGGATTATAGGTAAGTAGAATAAAAAGGCAGTATTCCTTACACTAGACCGTTAAGTTTCCTGAGCGCTTAATGAAATACTGGATTTAATAACAAAGACTTAATTCTCTTTTTTAAAAATCTAATGGTATTAGAAACGTGGTTCTATAGTCTTACTGACTTTTCCAAATGTGAAATAACTATTCAGTTCCTAATCTTAGTAGGTTGACACTTAAAATAATTAGAAATTTGAAAATGACTGCAATTCCACCAACACCTTATCAACTGTAGTGTAAAACTTCTGGATGTATATGTGTGTACCTAAACCTTTTTGGTTTTAATATCTCAATCTTCACCAAAGCAGAACTAACTTAGTTCTAGAATCTGTGATGAAATTGTGCAAGTGCTGTCATTGTTTCTCAAATAACAGTGAATTTTAGAAATTTTACTTAACTCTCGCTTGTTTCAACTTTGACAATATTGAAATCGGAATACTTGCTCTAGTTTTGTTAGCTCTCACTGTATCGGTTTAACTGTAGCATTTAGTTTCAGGGCCTAAGAGAGACAGAAATCTAGTTTTGGTGGTTACTCTGCTGAAACAGAAAACAGAAAAGTAAATTATATTTTATTTTATTTTTTTTGAGGTAATCTTAACAGGTTAGATACACAAAAAGAAATGAGAGTGCTGCTTTTATTTGTTGCAGAGGGCATCTGTTAGGATCATCGTGTCAACAATAAGGAAGAACTTTAAAGAAATGTGTGTGTTTGAGGGTAGGGGTCTCTGGTGGTAACAGTGATTGGAGAAAGGAAAGTGAGCAATGATTTAAAAGTAACAAGTAGAAAGTAGCAGTGAATAGAGATGAGCGAAAGAAAGCTGTGTTCAGAGTCTCATTGACCTAGGAGCGTGGGTTTGAACATGTTCCATATGTGTGGAATGTTTTATTACCTGAGAATATACATAATTTATGTTTAATTAAAAAAGGTTGGATTGATTATTTTATTTTTTAAATGGGTAATCTAGGAAAAAGCTTGTTTGGAAAGATAAGACATGACTGACATAGCTGTCAGCTGAAGAAATGTTTGAATAACAATGTATTAGCAGCAGTATTCCATAAATAAAGTGGATGTAATACTTCATGTAGGATTTAAAATAATCTTTCTCTCTTCATCAGTTTTTATAATTGCAAGCTTTTCTCTTCGCTTTGAACAAATACCGTGTTTTGGGATGAGCTAGCTATTCTGTGGCACCTAATTTATTGTGTGTAGGTGAAGTGGCACAATACCTGTTTTGAGTTGTGCTATCCTTCCTCCACTGAACAATTTTTAGACAATTGTCATTCCTAGGGAATAAAATAGTTAATTTTTAAAAAATAAAATAAATAAAGCACACATCCAGACAGTTGACATCAAATTTGTGTTTTTGTCTTCCTATCTTTATTAACAACTCAACTTTGTATATTGCATTTGCAACCAGACTCAAGTTTATTTAATGAAACTGCAGACTGGGTGCTGTTTTGGAGCTTGTTGAAGTGTTCCCTAGGAGCTGGTTTGCTTGACTCTTCAACAGTCTTTTGATTCAGCTTACTCTGTTTTAGTCACTGTTTCAGTGATTGTTGCCTTCTTGCTTCTTATGCTTTGCAGTTTCAGAATGGCAAACAAACTGCTAAGTAAGAAAATAGCAATGTCTCTATCTTTTTTTTTTTTCTTTTTTCTTTTGCATGGTAGTACTTTGTCTAACATGTTGTAGGTATTTACTTGTTCGGTTGGCATAAACTGTTCTGCTGTGAAAGGTCCCTTTGGGACAGTTCTTAGATGGTATCTGCAGGGTATGTGCACAGGAAGGACAGCAGTGTCTTGGGGCACAAATATACAAATAATATTATGATAATGGGTAGTTTTTTTGAAAAAAGTCACAGGGTTCAGTAATTAAGTATCTTCCTATTGCCAGTATGTTTAAAAAAGAAAGTCTGTCCAGCATGTGTGAGGAAAAGCTTATTCCATATGAATATCTACACAGAAAATCCCCCGAGTCTCATTTATGAATATCTGCCCTATACAATCATGTGCCGTTGTTGTATCACAGGTATCCAGTTATGGTGAATGATATTTGATCCTATTATTATCGTTGTTATTTCAACCAAGAGAAGCAAAACTTGATAGTAGGGTGGGATCCTTAGGAGTTACCAACTCTGGCCAAACTGTGTTTGGGTCAAAGTGACTGAGAGTTTCACTGTTGATTTCTGTGGGACTCAGGTTAGGTCATTGCACAGTACTTCTGAAATCCCACCTCTAACTATTTCTGAGTTGAGTGTGTGATTATTTCCTCACAGGGAGGGGTCCATCACCACAGCCTTCCAAAAACACCGTACGAGTGACATGCATCGGTCAAAATACCAAATTCCAGTAACTTTAACCATCTCCTGCCCGAGAAACTACATTAATAAGGCGGATGGACTGATGCTGAGCATTTGCAAGCACAGTAGCGAAAAGAGTGCTGTGGGCTTCACTGGAAGTTGTAAGTGCTGAGGACCTCCAGGATCAGGCTCTGGATGAGCCATTCAGAACCTCGTGTGGTCTCTCATAGGCTAGTTTCGTGCTTGCTTGCGGTAGTGGGAACTAGCCAGCCATGACAAAAAAAGAACATTGTGGGTCTTAAACTTGTGCTGGTGCTACTTCTGCTTTTAAAGTGAACATGATCTGAAAGCCCCTCTGCACTCAGCCTGTGAAAAGCACTCAGCATGTGCCATAGCTTCTGAAATCTGCCGAGCAACTTGCGTCAGTGCGTGCCAGGGTGGCGAACCTTCTGGCACATAGCGCGCTCCGGAGTTAACCCATCTCCTACCTTCAATTTTCTTCCTTTTTTTTCCCCTTGGTGGTGCAGAATCAGTGGCAGGGAGTTGTCTAGCGGTGCAGGGGAAGAATAGAATGTAAATTTACTTTCAGGTCACAGGCCCTCATTCTACTGGAGTGAGTCACTTGAAGTGATACTAGTGTCCGAGATAAACCTCTCAGATGCATCACACAAGATGCTTATTATCGTAATTAATCTGTCACAATACAGTTATCATCCTTGGCTCAGCAGCCTATCAATATATGTATTACTGCTATATTGTCTTTCTAAATGTATGTGTCTGTGCAAGCCGTTGAGGATCAGCTTATGGCTGTGGAGCCATCCTTGTTTCCTGCAGCAGGCACCCCTTCTCCCGACAGAAAGCAGGAGGGACTGTTACTTGTTGATGCTGTTACCTCTGGCAGCAAGCTGCTTTGCTTTGCAAGCTGACTTTGTTCTTATTCTCTCTCCCCTCAGCTGCATTTTTGCCACGCAGCTCTCAGGCGAAATGCCACGTGCTGTCACGGGTTTGGTGTTGTCCTGGTGGTGCCTTCTCCCTCACGGCCTTTCAGAGTGAGGAAGTTTTGTAAAGCATGGTGGGGACAGGGTGGGCTCTCAAATCTGTGACTGTGAAGAAGGCACTGGCTGAAGGGTTTCTGCTGGCTTGGGAAAATGGCTGGTGCCATGTGTAAGTGGTGGTGAAGAGATGTGGGTGAATTATCACCACATCCTTTCTGACAGTGGTGAAGTTAATGCCCCTTGCAGAGGATTAGCGTGATGGTGTCTCATGGTGCCCAGGGGTCAGGACCTCTTATAAAAGGGGCTGCTTTTTGGTGTGAGACGGCAAGTGAAGTAACAAAGTGTGTGTAGGGGAAACAGAGGGGTTCCTGAGCCAGCAAAGCAAGGACAATGTTCGAGAAGATACTGCTTTAGGTAGTATCACAGTTGAGCAATGACATGGCTTGTCCCAGCTGGCAAATGAAATGCCTGGTAGATACATGTTGTGTTCCACCTTGTTGGCAAAGGATCTCTTATAGCTAAATGTGTGACTTCCCATGTATGTTGTTGAATATGCAGAACTATTACAGAAGTTTGCAGTGTTACATAAAAATAAACTAAGGTGCATTTTGTAGTGGACCTTTTGCTGTGAATTCTTATGTTTACAAGTACATCTGAAAAATTCATAACTTTGTATCTGAGATGAGTCAGAAAACTTCCAGGGATTTATTAAGTTTTTATTTAGTTAGTTTTTTATTATTTGGTGTCTGAGCTGCAACCTATATTCTTGGAAGTCCTATTTGAGAAGTAAGCTAAATATGCTTTCAGAAATGTTCTTTTTCTTAACAGTCATAAGAGCAAAACAAGCTTTGAAAATAAAATGACAGTTAAAATGAGCGTTGACAATGCAAAGCAGTAGTGTATGATTATAGTGTTGTTTTAAATATACCCAGTAACATTTTTAATGCATCAGAAATGGCTATCTAACTTCCCTAATTGATCTTGTAACTTATTATGATAGCTGACTGAGAAACTGAGGCTAACTTTGTGGAAGAAAAGTGTGCGTTTTACAGTAGTCCTTCTTGAAGTTTCTCAAAAATAAAAAAACAAAACCCATACCACAAACATGTTTCTTCTCTGAAATGCATTTTGTTCGGTTTATCAACTAGATAGAGAAAAATGATTGCGTTGGATCAAAAGAAATTGCTTATCACAATTTTAGATTGTAGCATCTGTTCAGAGAAAGGGAAGGGGACAAGATGCAACTTAATTTTATTAGAAATGTAGGGAGAATGAGATTTTTAGTAAAGATGCTTCTATTTTAGCAAGCTTGCTATTGGGCCTTGGGATAAGCGTGGCTAAGCTATGTGCTGGTGTCTTAGCAGCAAAGCAGATGTGAACACAGTGTTTTAAAATCCGGCAGCACAGAGGTGATCACTACTTGTCTGAATAGTGATGTGCCTTCCTCAAAGTCAATAAAACTGCACCAGTCTAAAGCAGGACTTGTGCCGTGGTAGATAAATGTATTTAACTTGGATATTTTCGTCTCATTCATTTTTGCTTCTTTACACAGGGAGTGAAGTATCTGTGCATTCCGGCTGCTGACTCACCCTCGCAGAACTTGTAAGTTTTCTTTAAAAATAAATCAGAAAATCCCAGAAATCCCTCAGTGCTGTGATGCCTGTTTTACAATGAGCTGAAAGGTCAGATTCTGGTCTCTCACAAGTATTACACAGATGTGGTTTTTAATCCGTTAAGAAAACACAGTTAACATTTAATTCCAGACACCTTAGTTCAGACCCTGCTTTTTCTGTGTAAGGGTTTGTAGGAGAGTCGATATATAAACACTCTTCATTTGTGGCCTTAAACTTCAGGGTTTCCCTAGTGAGTCTGCTCCTGATTTAGCCCCAGTTTATTGTAGCCATTGTTGTTTGGGTTTTTTTTTTTTTTTAATATTTTTATTTGGCTGTTCTTTTTTGTTAGTGCTATCTCCAGCTAGTAACAAAAAGGAAATATTTGAAAGAGGTATGAAGCCTGGTGCTTCAATGGTTGGAATAAATTCCTCGCAGCGGGCCCTCAAGATAAAGTCCCAGTGTGCAAGCTACCCCTGCCAACTGTCTGCTCTGGACTTCTTGGACCTGCCTCAGAAGGTCCCACTGCTCTTAGCAGTAGGCTGGCACGGCGGGGAGTTTCTGCCCTGCAGTGACTCTTGCCTTGAGGATATATGTACTGAAACTACAGTGTCCCAGCCTCGCTCTTTCTCATCTCTGCTAACGTTCGTGAAATGCTAATTGACTTGCCCTTGGTTTTAATGCTTTGAACCATTAAGCATAGCAAGTCTTGATTCCAAAGAGAAATCAAAACAGGTTTTGTAAGAGAACTTGGATGGTGACCAACTCTTTCTTCTAGAGCTCACTGTTTATGTTGGGGAGAGGTGAGGGGGGTTTCAGCCACATCCTGCTACCAAGTTTTGTAGAGAAACAAGTATTTGAAAGAGCCTGGTAGGTACGGAAGGAAATGCAGCACTGCTTTTCTCTCACATTGCAGCAATATTCCGGCTCATGCTTTCGGGGTATATTTTTAGAGTATGTGTTTCTCGTACTCTAGAAAGATTCCAGCATGGCATTTGATGTGTGGTGATTTGCCTTTCATTCTGTATTTCTGCCTTGATTTTAGGGGAAGGGGGGCAAAAAAACCCCACCCCTAACCCACAGCAAAAAAACACCCCAAACCCCTAAATTTCAAGACAGATCTGTAGTGAGAAAGCAGATAGCTAATTGCCTTTGTCATAGGCAACTTTTGTGGCCTGAATAATTAAAATAAATAAAAATAAATGAATGTAAAAAAAATCCTTTTGGGAAGGAAAAAATATCAGATTAGAGGGATACGTTGACATGCCATTTTAATTGCTTGTTGGCATTCTGAGACCTGTAGCATTTGTGAAAACATTTTGCAAATCTCCTTCCTTTGTTAATACAGATCTGGGTCAATTTGGAATGGAAATAGAAGGGATGGCATTTGTATTGAACATTAACCAATGTACAATTCAGCCCCCTCCTTCACTGTTTGAAAAAACCCCTCCGTCGCTTGAGCTGTCTGGCACTGTACCAAAGCTCTTAAAGCATCAGTAAGAAGATACAATATTTGCATGAGTATTGTTTCTGTTATGCTGCAGGCATCTAAAATACTTGCTTTGGTATCAGGTGGTTGCAAGCAAACGTCATTACTTCTAATACTGATACGTTTTATCACTTAAAATAAAACTTGATGAGTAACTGACTTTTCTTTTTTGCTTTATACAATCCAGACCTTCAAGTAAAATCAAATCATGATGCTTGCAAATAGCAATGTTGCTTGATTGCACATAGAATCTTCTGAAAGTAAGAGGAAGGTGTCTTTGTTCAGTCTGTGAGGATTTGACACAATCCTGTCTAGGAGCACTCCTATCTACTGCCCACAGGGAGGGAGGGGTAGCTGGGGAACAAGAAAGGGAATTTGTTCCTCTGCATCATCTTTGTGTATCTATCTTCTTTCAGAAGAGGAATTCTAGTGGTGTCAGAAAAAAAATAGCAGCATCCTATATTGCAGGTCCTTGTGTTTTCTTTGCAATGGTTGACAGGCACAACTGATCAGGTACACGCTGCTGTTTTGTGTGTCTCTCCCAACAGCAAGGTTTATAGAGGGTTTGCTGCTACTTTACAAGTGCTGGCAGGTTGATAATGTCCAACTACAAGTTTTTACCCAGTGAATTTTGGGACTGTGAGCTCTTAATTCGCTTCAGCTCAGTTTTTCTGAGAGGAAACTTCTGATTTCTCATGTGTGTAATGTACACTTGCTCCTAGCAAGCTTGTTTAGGAGCTCCCTTCCTCAGAGGAATGAATTGCCAGGGAAATACAGCAGGGATTCCCCTGTTAACATGTGGCTATTCACTAAACCGTATAAAAAACTTGCTTCTACTCCCGTGTTCTGCCCCTGCCAAGCATAGGAATCAAGCAGTTGCTTTTGAGACTGGAAGTGCTTCCTAGCCATTAAATGAATGTTTTCCCTGGACTGTGAGAACTTTACCATAGGCCTTTGACTTCTCCAGAAATGTCATCTCATACAGACCCTGTTGCTAAAAAGGTAATTCTATAAAAATCAAATCTTCCCTTCCTGTCCTGTTCCAGCTAATTGTTGTAGGCTACGTGTTTCTAAGTAACTAACCTCCAACGGTCAATGTTAGCGGTGATAATACAGAAGCCAGATAACCTATTAAGAAATTTAGGTGGATTTTTATTGCATTTACATAGCCAAATGAAAGAAACACGAAGATGCTTTTTCCTATCTGATTTGGATGCTTTCTTTTTTAACCTTTATAATATTCATAGAAGTCTGACTAGCAATGAATGATTATGTAGATCCGGTATCATAACTGTGCCCTCAGCCTAGTTTTGGATTACCCAGCTTGCTAATGCATAAGTTTAGCTAACTTTTACAACGTGCTGGTAGAGGCACTGTACTGGTTCTTCTTCCTGTGGTGTTTTCCCACTGTGAAGATGATGCAGTTCAGGACCCAGCTTTAAGCTGGGAGATGTAAAAGCCAGATAGCATGTAATAAATTGTCTTGAAGTAACTGTTTAGTCCAACAAATAGGCTGCAAATCAACACATTTGTCAAGTGCTTTCCTGTTACAGATGATAATCAACTGTTCTGTGGTTAGTGTAAGACTTGCCATTCTTCTTTCTGTCTGGCCCTTACTACACAGCTAACTGGTCCTCAGTCTTAGTTTTCGTGAGAGACCTCGGTACTGTAGGGTTGTGGAGGAGTAGTACATTTCTCCTTTGCTCTAACTCGAGGAGGAGCTATGGTTCTGCAGAGCAGCATGAATTCTAGACTTGGCTATTTCTTTTCTCATTTTCATGAATGCCTTTAAACACACTTGCCAGTGTGTCGGCAGACCAAGTGTCAGCAAGAAGGAAGGGCAAATAACACTGAGTGAATGGAGTTCACTGCTAGCTATATTTAGTACCTTGCAAAGGTGTTGTGCTCATTCACAGATATTTTTCAAACCAAAGCATTGAAGTGTTTAACCAAAACTTGTGCTAGACCATTGAAATTAATTCACTGGTGCTTGGAGCTGTGCTGTTGGCCAGATTTTCTCTAGGGAAAAAGATGGGTGCATGAGAAGATTGGGAAGATGTCAATCCAGACCTAACCAAGTTTCATTCGATGGAATCCATTCAGTCTCAGATCAGTGCTCCTTCATTGTGCAATAGCAACACCTCCTGCACACACAGCCAAATGCCTTATTTGTCCTCTGAGCTCACTTGAAGCTGCAGGTGTCCCGTAGGCAGACCTGAGCACCATGATTTGTTAGAACTCAGCCAGTAAAAATGTTCTGGAGTGGCAGTCTGAGTAGAAATGCATTTGTAAGGCTTCGTCCCTCTTCTTCACTTACCCCACATACTTGATCGTTTTTTTGAGCAACATAAAATCCTGAGTTGACATCCTGCCCTAAAGTTTGGGGTTGTGTCATGCCGTGTGGCTTTCCAAATAAGTTACACAGCTCTTTTCCAGCTGTGTTCTCTGTATTTTATCCGGTGATGCAAGATCTGCCTTGGAGAGGGAGTCCTGGGCTTTGGGATTCCTCTTTTGGGGTATTTCAGCTTAGACATCATTACCTTTGCAAGTTCTACAGGCGCTGCCGCTGTGTTGCATCACTGTTGTCCTCCTCCGGGTCTGAGTGTTTATAGTATCAGCAGCTGCACTGTTGGGCAGGAAGGAAAGCTTCCTTTTATGTGGGTATTCCTGATTTTTGTGTGGCTGCTGGTGCTGGGCTGAGGTTTTTGTCTTTTACCCTTGTGGTATAATATTCACCCTGAGAGGGGAAACATCTTGAATACAGGACGTTGTGTTTCATGGGTGTTGAGCGCAGTGTGCTTTCAGGTTCGTCTTTGATAGAAGCAAACTGCTGACTGCCCCTCCAGAAGCTCTCTCCTCTGTCTGTGTCACATGCATTGCTGCCACTTGTCAGCTTAAACTGCAAGAGCACTCAGAGGCCACAGCATCGAGCCGAGAGGTGCTGCTTGCCCCCGTGATAAACTGCAGGCAGCCCCAAAGGCTCTGCAGTCTGAAAGGCAGAGGCAGGACGAGCAACTTGGGGCTGGGATGCAAAGAGGTGATGCTGCAGATTTGCTGAGGTGCCGGACAGCTGGCCAGTTACTTTCCTTCCTACCTGCCCCACGTACAGTGAAGAGGCATGTGTAAAGGATAACGAGAGTACAAACCTTAAGATTTGTAAACTGAGTCTTTATCTTCTCCACGTTTTCTCCTACGTGGCTAGAAAAAGGGTAGGAGGGGAGGAGACTGGAAGGAGCTGAAGAAGCTAGGGCTTGTGTGAGAATTTTTTCACAGTAAAGACAGAAGGGAAAGACTTCATGCGGAAAGAAAAAAATCGTAACATTTTGATGTGTCCTAGTACGTGGTTTGAAGGAGGAGGTGAAGTCAAAATCAAGCTTAAGTTTGGTAGCGAGTAGTGGGTGCCTCTTTGTGAGAGATGATATACCTTAAGGATTGCTCATGTAGCTGTACTGAGTTTCATCTGACATCTGAGCATATGCAAGAACATACGAGATCAAGTTACTGGTTTAAAGAGGAATAAAACACAAACTGAAATAAAGACTTGACAGTCATTGGAATAAAGCGTTTGTTAATGTTTATCACGTTGTAGTACCAAAGGTACCAGTTTCTTCTTCAGGTAGAGTGGAGAATAACTATGCCAGTGAGTATTGTGTTTCATTGGCAGACACTAGCCTTTACCTTGTATGACCTGTATTCCGTTCTAAATTCTAGAAACAGTGTTAAATGAGCTTTCGGATACATTTCTCTCTTTCTAAGTAGTGATTTTACTAAATAGAGCACTTTCTTTATTCCCCTTCTGCTTCTGTTTTCAGGGCAAGGCATTTCAGAGAGAGCATCAAATTTATCCATGAGTGCCGGCTTACAGGTGAAGGCTGCCTGGTTCATTGGTACGTACACCGTTCGCTGAAAAGGCTTCTTAAAGGTTTCTCTACTTTCACTGGATGTTCATCATCTTAATAAGTTAGTGTTCATCTCCATATTACAGCAAAATCTTCTTAGACTGAAATGCCCCTTTTATTTTAACAGCCTGAGAAGATTTGCAAATGCTATTAAAGCCTCATGCTAAGACTTTTGAGTCACTGGGGTGGGCAGCTGCCCGGAGATAAAAGAAGTCCAAGAAATTCTTCTTGACCTTCCCTTCTTATCAGACCTTTTGGTAGGATTGATTTTACTAGAAATGACAAGAGACGGATTATTTATTTCCCATTATTTTAATCACTGTATTTCTAAAGATGATTTTCATAATCATAATAATTTTATTAGTTTCTATAACAGCTATTTTGGTGACTTCAGAGTTGTTAAAAAATAATTTTCCCCCGAACACAAATTGGTATTTTTTTTCTCTTTAAACTGCTGAAGCATTCAAACGTTGCATTTGTTAATAGCAAGTCTCTGATTGGAGAGATGCTTCTGGGACTGTAGAGAATAGAAAAGGAAATCCCACCCTGGGTTTTTTTTCTTGCTCTGTGCTGTCGGTTGTAGTCCTTGTGCTGTATGTCCAAGTGACTTATCTAAGTCTATATCTGTAATCACAGTCATCTTGTGATTTGAACACTGGACTTGTACGCGGGCCCTGAGCATGAATCCTCAGTTTGCTACCGACTCGTGATAGGGCTGGGCACAAGTCATTTGGTCCATCTCCATGTATGTAAAACAAGGATAATTTGTCTGAATTCTGATAGAGTTTTAAAAAACACATTTAAATTTGTGAAGCATTTCAAAAGCACAAAATGTTCTTGAAATGCCAAGTGAAAGTCTGGCACGAATGTAACTCAAACACTTTTTTTTTTATACTCATAATAGTAATGGTTGTGAGGGGTTTTTTTGTCCAATGCTGTCAAACCAGTAACAGTGAATGATTCTTACTTTATCCCAGCATTTCACGTAGGGAAACTGGAGTGTCGAGGGTTGAAGTTGCACAGTGCCTGGATAGCAGAAAGAGGAAAAGAGCTCAAGCAACCAGATGTACTTTAACAGTTCAGTTAAAGTTCACTTCAGCCCCATGAAATCGAAGCCTTTATTCACGGTGGAGAGGGAACAGTCTTACTTAACTGCTCTGATCTATACAGGCGGAAGAAAGTGGGTGACATTTCCAGCTTATTAAAAACCAAATCTAACTTAGAATGTGTGTGCTGTCCCCTGGTTTTGTGCAGACTTAATACTTCTTTCTTTCGAGTCTCATGAATTACCACTCAGAACCCACTTTCTTGGTCTTGTCATAGGTTTGTTCTGATGCTTTTGAAAAAGCAGCACCACAACCTTTTAACTAATCATGTAATACTTCTTTCTGGTGGCAAGCAACACAGCAGTCTGCTGTGATGCTGGGAAGTGATGCTTTGAACTGTGATAGATGAAGTACAGCACTACTTCAATTTATTGCATCTCCTTTTTCATTCAGCCTTGCGGGTGTCTCCAGGAGTGTAACGTTGGTGGTTGCCTACATCATGACTATCACAGACTTTGGTTGGGAAGATGCACTGTCTGTTGTCCGTGCAGCGAGATCCTGTGCCAATCCTAACATGGGCTTCCAGAGACAGCTACAGGACTTTGAAAAACATGATGTTGATCAGGTAAATGCGCTACAGAGAGAAGAGCTGTGAAACACAACCCACAAGTCTCAGATCATGGGCTACTTCTCATTATTTTGGGGCCCGGGTGGTTTATCTGACTCCCTTTTTTTTTTTTGCTTTGAGGGAGTAGCTTCTTTGCCAAGCCTGCTCCGCATGGGAGATGTGAATAGCACCGAAGGTATCAGGGAATTCTGGATGGGAGAAGAGACAAAGCACAATATCTAAACATACCTCCTGTCCAGCTGTGCTCTCAATCCAGTGATTGCTTAATGTGTGCTAAGACACAATACAAGACTGACACCTTTAGAGGGTTAAAAACTAAAGACTGAGTTGCTCAGAATGCAACAGAGTGACCAACCTATAAGTACAAGTTGCATAAAAATTGTGGATTTCCCCCCAACATATTTGTTTGGAATAGTAAGCAGGAAAGAAATCATAATCAGAAACCTTATCCAGGAGTTAAACTAGGTTCTGATTATGACTTGGGTGTCGTGTTTCCCCTCCACTTTCTGTGGCTGAGACTTTCTGATGTGTAGAGCAGTCTCAAATCTGACCCTTTTTTTCTTCTTAACCTTTGAAGGTTTTGTAGGACTAGGAGAATTGAGGGAACACTAAGACTGCAAAGTGGGTTTCATAAAACAAAAATTAGTTTCTTACCCTTAAAAAGAACCATCCCACGCAAAAGACCTGCTCCTCGTGGGTGATCGGTGACTTCCACTTATGTTAACAACCTACTCTGGCTGTCCCCTCTGTTTTCCATTGCTCAGCATGTTGCTGTTCTCTGGGCTCTTGTGCCTATTGTGCTTATTAAAAACCAACAACAACAACAGAGGCAAACCAAAATCGGAAAGCAAAATACATGAGGCAAATGATGTTGTGCTTTTTTTTTTTATTCCATCCCTGTCATTCTGCTGCAGAAAGCTCAGAGTTTAGAAATTACCCTTTGTTTTGCATGATGCAGTTTGCAACTGTAAATATTTGCGTTTTTTTAATATTTAACTGAATGTTTCCTGGATCGTTTGGAACTGGTGTAAATTGTAGAGCAACTGATTTTTAAGAGACAAGAGTCAGAGGGGGACTTTCCAGAGTTGTCTCCTTCCTCCCTTACAGTCATTTCTACTCTAATTGGTCTGGGCTAACAGCAATGACAATTAAGGCTATATGCAAATAGCCTGATAAAGACAGTAACGTCTCTCTTTTTTCATCCACCATGGACGGCACATTCTGCCTTTTTTCACTGAGGGGGAGGCAGTAGGTTGCAAAAAGAAATATCCACCTGTAGTCACTGGCCGCGCTGTAGTTTCCTACTGTCTCTTAACAGCAACCACATCCTTAGCAGGTGTCTGTTTACACACCTGATTTCAGTGGAATAATGCCATCTGCCAAGGGCGTGAACTTTTTTCTGATTTCAGCAGCACGGGTGTTTTGCTGTGCCACTGTAGGGTGGTATCCTGTGGGCTTTCTGGAATGAAGTCCCTTAGATCTTGGTCTTCCAGGAGAGGGTCACAAAGGTCATAACAGAGTTTGCACCAATTCCAAACTTCCACGTGGTAGCCTGAGGCTTCAGATTTGACACGAGACTTTACGATCTTATAGGAATGGGAGGGAATAACTGTGGGTGAGGTCATGTCTCCCGATGTCCCAGTAAATGGTCTTACGGATAAAGCTGTCCATGAGACCTGAACAGGAAAAAGCTATCAAAGTTAAGGCTTGAAAAATGATCACAGGAATATTATCCCCACTGGAACAGAACAGCTGAGGTCTTTGTCTACTTGCCGCTTCTGCAGAGAAGACCGACTAGATTGTCGGGAATGACTAAGTGGACTCATTCTTCAACTGGCAAAGAAATGACAGGGAAACATATAATAAAGGTCTATAAAGTTGAGTGGAATACAGAAAGTGAACAGGCGTGATTTACGCTCTTTCCTGTAGTGTGAGAGGGAGCTATCAATTGGCAGATCTCAGTCAAGGAAAACCAGGGGGGTTTATACAATATATATTTATGGAGCTTCTTGGTGTCCAGATATCTCATGGTAAAAAAATTGTGGATTCAGAAGTTGATCTCATAGCAGAAAAATTCATTTGTTGCTATCAAACACAAAGATACTGCCTCAGCCTCTGAAAGTTCCTGAGCTGAAAACTGCTGGAAGCTGAGGAAAAGAGCAAGGAAAATATCCCAGTGTTATTGCCCTGCTGTTGCCTGATTATTTCTTCGGCATTTACATCTGGCTGCTCTCATGCTGGGATACAGAGCTGGACTGACTTTCAGTTAGCTGGAGCTGGTACATCTGTCGCCAGGTAGCATATTGAGCTTTGTATCAGTAACATGTAGGGTCCTATTCTATAGCTTTTAAAGCCCCCAGTCTTTTTCTTCCTAGAAGATGCCTTTCCCGATTATCTACAGTACACTTTTTTACCATTGGTGTTTGTGGGCTCAGGTTGAAAAACCCATATGAGTGGTTCACTTTCTGATCTTTAGCCTTCTTGTGGCCTGTTGTGACTTGGAGAAGTTGGCTGATCATACTAGCTTCCATGCTTATTCATCTTATTGTATATGCAACGGGAGCAGGGTGCTTGTAAGTCCCAGACATCCTTGCCTGGTGGGTGTTTCTTACTCCATATTACTCCAGTCAGCCACGCTGTTACACAGGTGTGTCATTTTAGGGGATATAAGGATTTCTGTGATTTCAAATGCGTGTTCCTGAGCCTGTGTATTCTGTGCTGTTATTGAAGGACATGCAGTATTTGGAGCGCTCTTCTTTAAACTTGTGTTTAAAGTAAAGTAAACACTTTTACTTGTGTTCTTAAGGGCTCTTGAAATTCTGTAGTATGGGAGGGAGTATCTGCATCAGTCTCACGGTATTGTTTCATCATGTTGTATATGTATGTTCAATTTCTGCAGTTCAGGCAGTGGCTGAAAGAAGAATATGGGGAAAACTCTTCTCAGGATCTGCAAGAAGCCAAAAGTCTTCTGAGCAAATATAAAGAGCAGGCAGAGTTGCAGCAGAATACTGGAGGAAGACAGTGGAATAACAACTTCTCATCTGTGCCATCTCTCTCATACAGCAACTACACAACAGAGACCTAATCGTAGGAGGTTGATTTTTCTTCTTTCTACCTTTGAAAAACATCTTGCCGTAATTTCCATCCCATCTTCAAGACTCAGCAGTAATCATGCAAACAGTTGATTTGTAGAAAGCTTCTTGATGAAAATACTACATTATGTGTGTGTGTGTGTGCGTGCGTATGAATGTGTTTCACACAGTTTTATAGTCTGGGCAGGATCAAGCTCTCTGTGTGCCCAGAGACATGATCCAGTTACTGTGGCTGAGCCAGTTTGTCAGTCAGCCACAGCTGTTATCCCCTTATGCCCACGTTGCCTGGCATTTGCCGTGAGGTTAGCTCAACTCCTTTCATTGTAGGCTAGCAAAGGGCTCTGAGAGATGAAGTCTGGTGATTCAAGCTGTGGCAGTTTGACATCTCTGCACTATTAACGTGGCAAAAATGTTATTGCACCTGAAGAAGGGCACTCAGGTCTGTGTCTCTGCTGCTCCTGTTCACAGTCCATTGGCAGGTAATACTGCGGGGGTGGGCTTGAACTTGAATGCTAGGCTGCAAACAGGAGCAGGCGAGATATGGGTACACGTATCTTTCTATCAACAGTAGCATCTAGGAGAGAAGTGGGACAGACAGCTCTGAGTAATAACATCTTCAACTGCCACAGTTGTACTTGCTTCAGTGCACGTGAGACAGAGCTGTTGGTGGAGCTGCCGCAGACCAAGAGCCTCCGGGACTGTTACCACAGCTCAGCTGACGTGCAGTGATTTAACCCGTGGCCCCTTGATTGTGCATCTGGTCTCCCAACATTAAGCTTCGCTGGAGAACAGTTTATCAGGTCTCCAGTGCTGCTGAACTTCATTCCCCGTGGAACACGTGCCTCTTCAACACACGCCCCTGCGCACATGATAACGTGTCTCCAAAGAGTGGGCTCGGTGTGAGTGCGAGCACCTGTTTCTTTGCTTGTGCTGTGGTTTGCTCTTTGACTTCAGCTACCTCAAAAATGCTGTTCTTGTCATTGTGGTTGTAAATGCAACCTTGAAAATTGCCTTGTGTAATCTTAATCTGACACTGAGTGAAGTAAGTAGGTGTGTGTGTGTGTGTGCGAGAGTGTGTGTGCGCATGTATATTTCACAAATGTCTCTATTTGAAAATTTTATTGTTTTCTTTTAAAACCGCCCATATTTCTCACTGGTTTAAAAATCGAGTTGACTTCAACTTTCCGCCATTTTAAAACCACTGTATATTTTGCGGTGATCAGATTTGTAGGAATGCATTTGTAAAATATATTTTAAACTAGGTTAAAACTAGGGGGCATAATCTGCTCCTGGTAACGTTGTGTGTTTCTGGAATGGAGCCATTGCCTGACTCAAGTGTATTCTAAGAGTGTAACTTCAAATATGTCACCAGGGATGCTGGGCAGCATGTTGATTTCTGATCGTGTAATGGGAGGTGGCACTGATACCAAGATCATGGTTTCTTATCTTTGACTCAGAGGATGAAAGGCCTGTTTTTCTTAAAGATTCCAGAAAATAAAAAAATACCTCCCAATCAGCCAGGATATTTATAAAAGAGAAACAAAAAAAACTTCATCATTTGTTTAAATGTGGTGTGTGTATCGCTCTGAAAGCTGAGCACTGAGTGAGAAGCAGTCAGCGTACTAAATAGGGTGTTGTCATTTCAATTCTTTGGTACTCTGACCTCCCATCTCTTCATAAAATTCTTCTTCAGGTGATTTCCTGCTTGCTTTGGGTGGCAACGAATTCTTTCGATGGGAGCAAGGCTTTTGGGGTCAAGTAAGCTCTGGCTCTTTAATACCTGTTGTTAAGTATCTTCAAAAAATATGTGTTATGGCTTGTGAAGTGTGGATCTTGCATATCAGTAATTGCCAGAAAGGAAAAAAAAGGGAATGGAGTGGAACTGGCTTGACCGTTTCACCTGAATCCAGGCCTGCCTCAGGATTCTCATTGCACTAAGGGCTTTAATTGTACTGAGCACAGCAAGAGTAGGATAATCCTGCCCGTGTTACAATAAGGGATGCTGACGGATTTGGGAAAGACGCTGGAATTGACTTTGTTTTCAAGCTTGTAGCTAAATGAACCACTGCCTATTTGGGATATCCAACAAGACTTCTGCTTTTGCCTGGTAACGGAAATACTTGGCTTTTCTCAAAGATGTTGATCTGCAAATAATTGGCTGCTTAGGAATTCCAGCCCAGCGGTCCTCTCCGTGCTCTGAGGGTGGATATGGTAATTGCAAAACTCTTTCCTCGCTAACAGGGTCCGACGTGTGTTCAGGACGCTGCTCTGTTTCTTCAGCCCCCTGCTCCTGGTAACGTAGTGCAACTTCAGCTCCTCCACGGAGGGCAGCTTTGCCAGAAGGGTTCTGCCTGTGCTCTTGCGGGTCTAGTAAATTGGCTAGTCTTTTTTCTGTTCTGACAAACATAAGGCAAAATGGGAGACACCTGTTAATGATCGTGTGTCCAAGATTATTCTGTACTGGATATTTTTTTTTTTAATAGTTTGGTTATCCCCAAGGAGTCAGTCCCACAAATATATATATTATTTTTGTTTTAGAACTGAGTTTGGCTTTAGGGCCATATAGCCCCATCAATGTGCATTATGCTGCAGCTCAAAAGCAGATACAGGGTAAAGCAGGAAGATGGAGGGTGTGCCATATTGTCAGCAAGTGGAAGTGCTTCTCCTTTTTTTTTTTTTTAAAGACAGAAGCGGTGTTTTCTGTAGTCTCTTGCTTCTACATCTTGTTCAGGGGTCTGTATTTATTTCATACTGCATTTAAGAGTGGTAAAAGAGCAACAGCAGTCTAAGAATCTTGTTTCTGGTTTGTCCATGTAGGGAGCAGAATGATAGTTTACTCCTTTATTACCACAAGGTGCAGAAGAGAGAGTAGCTACAGGTCTCACCTTTAGCCTTTTAGAAAGTGAGAGGAGTTAACACAGACTGAGAACGTGACATGATTTGTCTTCCAACCAGCCTTTCAGTGGCAGTTTGTAGGACTTCTCAGCTATCTGGAACATGACTAGACCCCAGTCCACCTCTTAGTTGCTGGCCTTTATAGTGTAAACGATGCGTTCAGTTATTTTGTTTCTGTACTTCAAAACATTGTCCTCATTTTGATGTTCACTGGAAAATGTATAAAGTTTATAACACCTTATTGGATATCCAGATTTGAAATGTATAATCGATTTTTTGAGAGGCTAAACTTGATATCCATGTGTGATTATAAACGAATGTTTAGTGTTATACAATGTAGGTAATGGGTAAACGCATTAGTATTTATTACCCTGATTTTTAACCTGGAAAGAGTTGCTTCCTTACATTTTGTGGTTGAGTGGGAAGATATGGCAAATCATATCTCTGTTTTTTTAAAGAGGACAGTAATAACATTTGTTGCTATAATGGCCACTGCCTATAAAGTCAGTGGAAAAATTATAGTAATTACTTCAGCTAGTTTAAAATCTCTAAACCTGGTAAGCTTCTTGATTCTCTGTCTTCCTCTTCCTGGGCATCTTAGTGAAGCCTTGATTGCTTTTTCCAAATGTTTGTATTTAATACGTTCTACAATTTTTTTATAAATAAAAGTAAATGTTAACACCTGATCTGCTTGTGTATTTCTTGAAATAAATAATAGTCTCTGGAAGGTTTCTACTCACTGTTTGCATCCCTGTAGGTACAGTAAGAGCACAAGATGAACTCATTTTGGTATATAGAGTATTTTTTTCTCCTGCACACAGACTTCTTGATTTCCCTTCTCTGCATGAAGTTCTTCCAGGTGAGTTCAAGAATCTGCAGCTCAAGCATCTCTTAATAGTAGTCCTACAAGAGGCCGTTGCCTGTTGCTCTCTTACTGTTGCTGGCCCGTCATTGTGACAAGGTAAGTGGTGAATCCAAACTTTTTATTCTTCTGAAATACATTCTTTTTCCATGGCATGCTGGTTTAGGGCTTAGCTGTAAAACTTAGCTGCTTTACAGACTCCCAAGGCTCAAGGCTCTCAGTAGTAGTTTGTCAGAGGAAGCTGATGTAAGTGGCAAATGATGACTCCTGGGGAGAAAAAAAATAATTAAAACTTACAGTGTAAGGGGGGCAAAAAACCCCATTTAAATTCCCACAGATAACACTAAATTTCTGGTTTGACACTACCTCTGCTAAGAGGGTAATTCTGGCATTCGAACAATCAAAAAAACCCCCTACCAACCTGAAAGTATGATCAGTCATGCCTAAGTAGCCAGATCACAGCCACTTAGGTCGTTGCCAAAGGCTGAACTCTGTTCTTGCAGTGGGACTGTCATTGTGAAGGCAAAGTTAGAGGTCAGACACGATGGGATTTTGGGTCTTTTCTTTTTGCCCTCTCCTCCCCCCTCCCAGCTCTTGTTAGTTTATGGACCACTGGGAATGTGTGGAAGTTTCCCAAGGGATCACAGGGATTCAACTAATTAATTATAACCTCTACTAGAATAGAGTTAATGTGTCTGTAGGTAGCTTAGGATGTGCTAGATGCACCTTGTTCATAATACATTTCAGTTCATCTTCTTCAGCATAAGTTGGATGGCTCTGACTTTATCAATGTGTGTTTCAGTCCCTTTCCTGGTTTGTTTTTTTTTATGAAAAGACCTTAAACTAAGTGCAGCTGGCTGTGTGAGTCTTGATTCAGTAGTGTAATTACCTCCTTTCTCCTGTTACCTGTAGCAGTGTCTCAGATATGTGCGCTAGAGCACTGATGAGACAGAAAGCATGTTTAAAACATAAACCTTTGTGAACTAGGAAAATCTCCTAGGTTCCAGAAGAGGCTTCTCCTCACCCCTAGAGGAAAACAGCAGTTTCCAAGTGAAAAATGTACGGCTGCTTTGTCTTCCTTTTGCCCGCTTGGCACCTCTCAAGGGTGATTTTTATCCAAATTACATGTAAAAATTGGGCTGCAACTGTGGTGCCATACTGCTGTTCCCAACTGTATATCACATCTCATTCAATGTTATGTGTAACTGTTATGAGTAGTAGAAAATGGCAGTTCTGGTTTGATTTGTGTAGTCCTGTCCCATGCTGCAATAAGCTGAGGGAACTGGAGGGCAAACCCACACGTCCTTAGCTGTGCTCATAACCTGATCAGGAGTTTGGGCTTTGCCAGCAAATTATGAGAGTCCTTCCACCTCTTCAAGAAATTGTTCTGGTGGAGGGGAAAATGATGATGGTATCTAGAAAATACTAGACAGCATGAGGAGGATGATCTCGCACTCACTGTACAGGGTTTCTGTAGAAACCCCTGGAGACACGAAGCATGCGACAGAAACAGCTATTTTCACAATTGATTCTCAGCACAGCTTTAAATGTGGCTCTCGTTTTCCATGTACCCCAGCTCCTGTGTGTTTAACTATTTCATTGCTACATTTAGCTGCTGTTCGGTATTATTATTCCCCCCCTTCACCCAGGGAACAAATTCTTCTTTAAACATGGTTGAACGTGTGCTTTGCTCTAGCGAATTATGCAAACTGCAGTTTACCAAAACTGAGTAGCTTGTGAGTAGCAAGATGACTTCCTGTAATTTCCATGTAGCTTCTGGTATAATTATTAGGAGCAGGCATCTGATGAAGTGTAAGCAGGAGGTGCCTTTTTGTCATTGAACTACTGCGTAGCTCAGTCTTTGTAGGAGACTCAGTTCTGCTTGTGTGAGATGCACACGCTGATTAAAATTCACTTGCAGGCAGTCTCAAAAAATGGGATTTTCAGCCAGACCTGCACCTAGTTTCCATTTTAGTTGAGACAATTATGAATGTGCAGGTTTGTACCCTTAATTATTCATTGAGCTATGAACAGAGAGATAAGAACAAGACATCCAAGCTACTTGAAGTGCAAAGTGGTTTTAAGTTGTTTGCTCGCTTGGTCGTCTGTTCACACAGGCATTAGCAAAGCACGGCTCTAGATCTGGGCAGATGCCTTTACAAATGGACCCTTTGAAGCTCTGAGTTCTGATTCCCTTTCCTTCTCTGAAAGTTTTTATCTAATTTGTCAGATAGAGGGGATGGGATGGGATTTTTGTTACCTTTTCTTGAATCTCTTCCCTTCCTTCCCTCCTTTTCCTTTTTTTTTTTTTCTGTGTGTGTTTATTTTTTTTTTTAATAACTGGTATTTGTCCTAGAGCTCTTGAGTCAGGGTGAGTGCCAGTGTTTGGCTTGCAAGGAATTTATTTCCTGTAAATGTGTATTAATAAAAAAAAAATAATTCTTACGTTATAAGGTTGCTAATTTAGTTAATTGTGTTAACAAGTACAATTCTACTGTTTGTGCATCTGTCCTGTTTTGGTGGTGGTGGTTGTTTGCCAAGCCTGCCGTGGCTTCTGCGGATGTCGCTTTCTTCAGTGGCAGCCTGGCTCCCGTACAGCACTGGATGCTTTGAAAAAGTAACACTGATCCATGACAGTGTTCAACCTGACATTTGAAAAATTGAAAAGGGATATTTTATATGTATGCCAAAAAGCAATGTTCATTGGTGGATCAGCATCCTGTGCAGGTTACTGATTACAAACAGCGTTTTCTTACTCACTTTTTGAGGCAAGGTGGAACTTTTTGTTGAAAGCTTGGAAGTAGAAACTCTGTGTTTAGAGAAAGCATGTATTGAAAGTGTTGGAATTATGGCTGTGTTTATGCATGCTCACTGTATATTTGCTCAAGGACTGTATTTTGGAAGTCTTTGCGAGTAAGTCTGCAGTAACTTTCCCAGCAAAACTACTTAGGTGATCCCTGAATGTCTCAAAAGAATAAGAAAAGAAAAAGGAAAAGAAACAACAACCAAAACAAGAAAACCCCCCAACTTGAGTGCTATGCAAGCTTTGGTCAAATCCTCTGATTTTATAAATGAGATTTTTCTGTTCTTAGGCAGCTTATTTACTTGATAATGTCTGATTTGCAGTGAGGTTCTTATCAAACCTGATAAAGATCTCCATTCCTGTGCTGGAAGGTAAGGTATGTCACGCAACAGCTTGTGTGCTCTGGGTAAAGCCTCATTTTTGCAGAAGTCTGCAGCCTGGGCCCGTTTGCAAGATGTGGAATTCACGCATGTGAATTGGGTGGGCTTTTACTGGCCAGTGCTACCATTTACCCCAGGGGAAAAAAAATGACTCGTCTGTTTGAGAACCCTGAAAACCATTTGCATTTCTGCAAATCTTGGTGGCTGTGCAAGCAAACCTCTCGTGTTTCTCAGCTGGGTAATGCCGTATGACTCTACGGTTAACCATCGATAATAAGTTTGGGAGAGGAATGGGAAAAGGTTTGTCACGATACAAAACCTGCCAGGGTGTGTTACAGTAGTGGACTAATTCACTGCAAATGCACTCTGGACTTTGCTGTCACTGGAAGGATCTTAAATTCTCCTCCTCTTCCTTAACCATATTTTCTTTTCAAGGGACTGAGGTGGGGATTCTCACATGTTGAGAGTTGACCTTCATTTCCCCGGGGTGGTCACCTTATGTCAAGTCGATTGCACTGGAGGAAATGTTTGTCTTGCGAGATCTCATGTATTTCTAGCTGGGCTTTTATCCCTTAGAGTTACACATCCCTGATATGCACATAATCATCCAAAATGGCATAGAAAGGTTTACGCGGGCACCTGCGATGCAGTAAGACAGGCTATGAAGTTCAATAGTTCTTTTTGATGCAAAAGTTTTCTGGTTTTGGCTTACCAAGTAAGCCACCCACCTTTGTCCAATCCATAAAATGCTGGACTGAGAAGCTTTTTGGGATTCTGATCCCAAATCTCCTACAACTTGCTCTATGACTAGGCAAGTTGCTTCAGTTCTGGTTTGCTTCATTTTCCCGGTAAAATGGGGAAGAAGCGTTACGGCTTTCCCTGGTACAGCTCTGCGAAGCCCCTGATGAAAAGTGCTGCATCAGTGTTGGTCGTGTGTCATTAAATGAGGTCTCTGCCCTCCATCTGAGGGGTTGTCAAAATATCTGTGGCACAGAGAGATTCTGAAGCAGAGCAAGAAGCTGTAGTGGCTTCTTGGTGCTTCTCAACACCTCAGTCCCACCTGCATAGGAAGTGCTGTCCTGCACAGGAGGGTGGTTGGGTGTTGATGGGAATAAGGAAAAATCAAGGTCTGATACCTCAGGTGTCAGCTGCTGCCTTTCAACGTGGATTACATAAAATGCGATGTCGTCATTTCTATATGGAATAAGATGGAGTGAAGTGGAAGAGGTCCAGAGCAATTCTGGTCGTGACTGCCCTAGACAAAATCCATCCCACAGGTGCATCTGTTGAGCATAAAATCTCAGGTAAAAATTAAATGGTAGGGATATGTGATGTGCCTGTGATGTCAAGAATGATGGGGGGTGGGGGAGGGCAAGTGGAGGAGGAATAGCATATGGAAAAAATTAAGCATTGGAATACCAAAAGGGAACGTGGCAAGGGCTGGTGATACATGCGCTGAGATACATTCCAGGCACTCCAGGAAAATGTCTGCAGGCGGAAAAAAAAAAAAAAAAAAAATATGGCAGGGAATCTCCAGTGTTTCCTATACTTTGGATATATGGTTATGAGGGCAGAAAAAAGTGATGTCCTGACTTTCCCCTAGGCTTGTTCTGGAAAGAAAGTATGTATGGCGAATGCATCTAATAAAAGCTGTTCTGGCAGAAGTGGAGGAGAAACAAAATTAGTGCCTCCTTGGCCAAGCTGCTGCTGCTACTTTTGGACTGTTTCATGGAAGACATGAATTTGATTCATTTCCAAAGACAGCTTGGAAACTCCAGGCAGCAGAGGAAGGGACTCCCCCTTGACTGAGCTGCTTTTCTCTGAATGCATTGCGCTTGTGTGAAATGCAGTCAGCGCTGCTTCTTGGGTCACTTTTTGGGGAAAAGGTCAGCGTGTGGGGACTGACCCTCCGTTCCTTAGTTTGAGAGATTTGGGAGCCTTTGTGCCTTGAAACACATCAAACTTCAAGCAGGGTTGAGGAACTTGCAGTGCCTGCTGTGGGCACCTCAGTTAAAAAGGAACACTCTCTTTAATTTCCAACCAGAAATGGAAATTAATGCAATTAATGCAGATGCAAACTGTGTGTCGGAGAAGCCTCTGTCTTTCTACTGATGGCCAAAGTCTCCTTGATGTCTCCACGGTTGCTCAAGCACAAAGCTGGGTGATTAGGGCTGTTTCAGCCCCTCCAGGTCTCCCTCCCTCCCTTCAGGACGGAATGAAGATGGTTGCTGGGCTCTGTGCTGTTCGTTCGCTCAACGAAGCCAAACAGTTTTATCCACTTTTCATTTGAAGCACGTATATTAGGGTGGTTAGAAACTAATAGATGATTTACTTAGCTGAAAATAACCCACGTGAGGCCCGGGCTGCGGAAATAGCCGAGGTAAGAGTATGGACAGTATGGTTTGGTGAGTGCTCTGAGAGTAATTTGCCGGCTCTGATGGGAAACAATAATGGGGAGGAAGAGACAGTAATCAGTGAATCAATCCGCACTGCTCATTTAAAAATACCTCCTTTTTTGTGGCTTTGGTTACAAGAACGCTTTGTGGGCCACAGAAGAAAGGCATTAGTATTTGGTTTAAACAAGCCATATTCTAATTTCACGTTTCGTGAAGTCCCGTGAACCTCTGAGCAAGAGAATTTCCACCCGTGTGCGTGTCAAGGGGAGAGGGGAGAGCAAATGGGCAGTGGATATTTTAAGCAAGCGGTTGCAATTAAAGTAAGCAGGAGCTTTTGCAAGCAGCGCTAGATTGCGGTTAAGGAGTACATGTGTTTGAGAAGGGACAGGATGAGACACTAGAAACCCCATTTCAATAGAAGCTCTCAAGATGGTGCCGGAAGGGAATATTTGACAACGAAGTTGCATGAGACGGCCATCTTCTCCTGGGAAACGGCTAATAAATAGGGCTGGGTCTCCATCACTGAGAGTAAAACCCTCACAGTGACAAGGATTGCCTACCCCAGCTGGCCCTGTGCTTCAACACACGGCTTGCCCTGACTTCCCAGAGGGCTCGTGAGCTCAGGCACAGCCGGGCCCGAATGCAGAGAGCTGGGCCAGGGTGAAGCTGATGACCCTGCCCAGCTCAGAACTGGATAAGGGGCACCCCAGGCAACCGGGAGCTGATGGTGCACGGGTAATAATGTGTTCTGTTTGGGAGAGGATTAGCCTGAAGACCTGGAGGGGAAGCTTTAAGCGTCGAGTGCAATCCTCAGATAAGCCTTTAATGCACGTTTTCAGAAGTCAACGATGCTTTAGGCAGTTTTTCTTTTCAGCCACCCTTCAAAGGGGGGGGTGATCAGTATTCTTAGTCTGTCGCGTGTTGCTGCAGCTTTAGGAAACAGGAGCTTCACGTTTCAAGTATGATTTTTATTAAGCCCTGCAGATGCAAAGTCATTCCTGGAGGGAAGTCATAGCAGTCAGAAAAAGGAAGACCTCTCTGATGATATAGCTATTATTGACAGGTGGAAGGGAAGGTATGTGTGGGAAGATTTTTATGAAGATTCCATTCTAGAGAAGGGTGACATTTATTTCAGCAAGACTGCTGGTGGTCTATAGCCTAATCTTAAGCTTTAAAAAAAACTTCCAGCAAGGTGGTGTGTGTAAATCCTCCTGGCACCTGATGGCTTGAAGGACAAACATGACAGTTATTTGACTTATGCAGATGTCTGCTGTGATTGTCTTTGAAAGTAACACATAAAATGTAATGGAAAAGAAAAGCTGGCAATCATTGTATGACTTTGAGTTGTTATCGACTTTTATCTTTTTCCTGCAGTCTTCTAGAGCTTTGCACCAATGAGTCTCAGTTGCTGTCACTGTTGCTGTGTTGGATGGTCATGGTGGAAGCTTGTTAAGAGCCTGAATGTGCACAAATATAACAGATAACCCGATCTTCATGGGGTTTGTAGTGGTCTGGCTCAGTGAAAGTAGGATAAAAGCATAATGATGTTTTTAGAGGAAAGCCAGAAAGGCTTTGATTTTGGTCTGTTGGTTTCCTGTTGCTTTATCACAAGGGGAAAGCTTTACAAGCAAATAGCGGCACCTGTGGGAGTTGGAAGGAAAATTTGGAGGAACTTTCAGGAACTACATAAGTTTCCTGAGAAAAATACGGTGAGGTAGAGAGTTAAGTTTTTGTATGGGATTTTCTGAGAGGGCAGAAAAGATGGCTAATGTTGCATGTAAACAGAAACATGAAAGGAAAAAGACTCTCTTTCAAAAATTACATTGATTATTGCATCTCAATGCACTAAAAAAAAAAACCCAATAATGAAAACATGATGACTAACCAAACTGATGGTTTAAGTCCAGAGTGTGTAGACAAACTGGCTGCTAGTGAGCTGTACCCGGCAGTGCAACGGTTACAGCACCACTGTGGTACTTCCAGTGAGGAGTGGGAATGTGAGGAGAGAGCACAAATGCACTGGCTGAGAAGAATTAGGACTTGCAGACGGAGACTACGTGAGCCCATGCTGACATCTGATGTTCTCCTGCACAGCGGGAAGCTAGTCCCAGCTTTTCACTCTTCGCACTGATATTTTGTACCTTAAAATCCTGCCTACGCAGAGGGATGAAAGGAAGCCAAATATGCAGCTGGAAAATGATGTTGCAGATGGACAACCTCTGCTCCCTTCAACTCTGAGGAACTTGATTAAAGTGTGCACCAAGTTGAATAATTTTTTTTTCTGAGATCTGCAGGTATAATACGATTCTTTTTTTTTTTTTTTGTGCTGTTTAGTGGCACCAAGAGTTATCCTCATCGCGAGGTACTGGAGGCAGCTGTGCTTGTTGTCACTCTTGTGCACCATAGACGTTTCGTGCATTCATAAACTGAAGACCGAGGTGACTGCTGCTTCTGTGCCACTCCGTGTCACTTCTCCATGCTGGAACAACCCTATTCTGCCCTACAGACCTTCCTTGGATGGTCTCTGTGGTCTGGAAATGTGAGTTAATATTTTAAAATGTAAATTTATAGATTGGGAGTTTCCAAAAGGGATCCTTTCAACCTCTGGCAAGCATCAAAATTAAGGAAGCTTGGTTCAAGGGCACCTTTGCGGGAAGAGGAAACAATTGGTGCCAAGCAGAGCTGGAGCAGCCCTTGTAACATAGGTTCCCAAATGAGCCTTGGGCAGCAAGTTCCTGAGTTCCATGTCAGACATTTCTTTTTTTTTTTTTCTAATGAGGACAGCTTGTCCTGCTGCTTCTCCAACAATATGATACGATCTTCATTTGCCTTACAAAAATTAAGCACCCGTCCTTGGACCTCTCCTAGTTCTTAGTAGAGAGGACTTTATCTGACTGTCTGATGTGGAAACGCACACCTATCCCAAACACAGGATTACTGGAGTATCTATCTAGATGCTGCTCTCTCTAACATACTGAGGTATGTTACAAATAAAACGGATGTTGGTCTAGGTTTCAGGCTGGAGTTTAGGTGGATAGAGGTGAAACTGTCCTGGGACTGCTGTTAGTAATATGGTGCTGCCAGTGCTGTGGAGGCTTGGAAGTAACTGTGCCAGTAATGCCCTCCCCCCAGAGATGCCTCAGAAGCCCCAGTACGTGTGCCATTTTATGCAGAGCATTTATCATTACTCAAGAAGCCCTGTGCCAGCAGGAGACTTTGTCCGCATGCCTTTAAATGCTGCTGGCTGTCCTTTTCAAAAAAAATCTTTTAAAAAGTCATTGCCTTGTAGCTTGGGAGGGAAACCTCATAATTCAGAGCTGCTGGGGCAGTATAGCAGCAGGCAGCCCCTTGCATTGGCAGGACCAGGACTGTCTGTCTCTCTAAGACAGGCAGCTCCTGGCCCCGACGCTTTGCGCCCAGTGAAGCCAGTGGGGAAGCTCCTCCTGAGCTCACTGACAGCAGGATTTGGCTTTTGGCTCTTTGAGTAGCAGTTTAAGGCCACCAAGTGGCCATTTCTTTCTCCTGCCCCTCCCTCCCCCCTGCCTTCTCCAGGCAGCCAGCTGCAGGACCAGCCTGGTGGAAAGGCTAGTGCAGTAATAAAGAGATGCAACAGGGTTTTGCCTTTCATAAGATGAAATTGCATTGCTTCCCCGCTTCTCGTGCCGTTGCACTATCACAAATAAATTCACCCATCCGCAAGGACAAAACGTCTGTGGAAGAAAAGGGTTAGAGAAGCTTTAAAACACCTAGCAAGTTTCATAATAACGCTCTTTGCAGCAATCATTGCAACAATTTGTATGATTCTCAAGCATTAACAGCTGGGGAACGCTGCAAGGGGATTATAGAGGTCTTTGAAAGCCTGTTAGGTCTGAGTATCCAGAGGTGATAATAAGGAGGGATGAAATGTCCCATGATGGATTTGAGGTGCTGCAGAAAAACCAGGTGCCAGCCTCTTGCTCTGGCCAGTAGCCCACGGTGCCTTCCCACTCAGTCACAGCCAGAATTGCATTTGCAATAAACAAGGACAACAGACAGGTTTTTTAATAGGTACTGTATTTGTTGACCCAATCCACAGCAGAAATTTAAAAAAAAAAAAAAAAAAAAAAAAAGAAAAACCATCAGAATTATGTAACAGAATGAGTAATGCTAAGTGGGTGAGGGAATTTCTTGGTGTTTTCTAGCACACAGCACCTTCAGTAGAAGCGTGCACAGATAAGCTTGCATCACCATCAATGTGAAAAACTTTATTTTGCTTCAAAAGGGAAGCATTTGCCCATGCTAGTAAGTCACCCTTCAGAGTATCCTTCCTGTTCATGCTAACTGAGGGTAGCCATGCATGCAGAGATCTTTTTTTTTTCTTTCTTTTTTTTTTTTTTTTCACCATTAGAAAAGAGCAACCCGCTACAGAAGTTAATGCAACAGGCAATCCAGGCCCCATCAGCTGTCAACAGTCGCTGCAGCTGTTGACTCCTCAGAAGGTTGTGTGTGCCAGCATCAACTGTCAGTCAAAATTCAGAGAATATTCACAATTTTCATGCCACAAAGTGAAACAAAGCAAAGCGGACAGCGTGTTTTAAAAGGGGAGTTTTTCCTCATGCTACTGAAGGAAAGCAGCACCCCACTGCCACTGAAAATTTCCTGCCCTACCTTTGCAAATCTCCCCTTGGTGGCCAGGGCTTTGCTTCATCCGCCGTGGAGCAGGTTAGTAAGAAACCAAACACTGCCCGTAGGAAACCCTCTGGATGTGCACACACGGTCTCACTTGTGCAGGGCTTTTCCAGTTCTCCCTGCCAGCACCTATGCAGACTAGCACCTGGTATAAGATTTTTCTTCTGCCTGGACTTCACTGGGTCTCAAACGTTCTTCTCCTGACAAGACCATTGTGGATGCAGCTCTACAATTGCCGTGGCCCGCCCTTATGGGGTGATATCCAAAGCTGCTGTGATCTGGAGTGGAGAAAGGTGGGAAGAGATGTAATAACATATTGTCACTGTAATTTCATATACTCACCGTTCATGGAGACATTTCCAGAAGCAGCCAAGCCTCTTTTTCCGAAGTGGCCACAACATTGTGATGTTTCCCCCGGACTTCTGACAACATTGCAGCTCTTGGTGTATTTTCCCTCACATTTAGTAGTTTTATCCTCCATCGTGCAGGTGCTTGCTTGCTCTTTGCAGATTATGGTACGCTCCCCGCAGCTTTGAAAATCAGGCTTTATGAGCGCTGTGCCGCTGGGCTCTCCAAGGAGAAGAAGCAGCAGCATCCCTGAGCCTCCTTCCATCAGGATTTACCTCCCGTGAGGGAGAAGAACGCCTCGTACCCAGCAGAGGAGTGATGCAGCCCTTGCTCTCCCCCCGGCAGTAGCCTCCTGTTTGCAGAGCCCCTGGCACCTTCGGCTTGTGCCTCTTCCCTGGCAGGTTTGCGTGTGGCCGGCTCCTGCGTGGGGCACGACACAAGGTGAGCCCTGGGGAGCCCCTGCTCCGACCCCCTCGTTCCACCTGGCCCCATGCCTGGGCCACCAAGCATCCTCAAGTGAGGAGGACAAGCCTGGATACGCTGGTTTTCCACGCTGGGTGGAAAACCCATGCCAAAGCTGCTCTAGGCAGAAAAAGACGCTGACATCCCAAAAGGGACAGATTACTTTGAGTAATTTATTACAACTTTTGTAGTGTCAGGCACTCTCCACGCTCCCATTCCCTCTCGTTTATCAAGGCACCTGGCAAGGAGGACTGTAACACAAATGTCCCAGTTGTCATGGGACTGTAGAAAGACAATTTTCCTCCTGCAAGGGCTTGCACCAAAGCCTCCACCTAGGGCAGGTGGCCTGTTGAGCCGTTTGTGCTGCCCCATGATCCATGAGCACTGGAGCTGAAATTGCTGAGGATCCAGTGGTTCACCTGGTGCCCTGCTGTAAAGCCACATTTGATTACGTTTGGTGTTGCAGCTAATGAAGGTGTTTCATGTTTTTGAGAGCTTTCAGAACGTGTTCAGTGATTTATGTACGTGCTAGACTGATCATTGATAGCAGGAGAAATTCTGACTGGGCGTACTCACTATCCCCACTTCTCGCCCTCTACCGAAATCCTTGTTTACAAAGACTTGTTTCCTTTTAAATCATTCTTCGGCACATCTAATAGGGCTGACACGCTTCTTTTCAAAGTGAAATACCACTGCACATTCATTTAGGGCTCGCATTCACTCCCCCTAGATTATAGCCAAACTTGCATTCTGCTGCTGTGAACGACGAGTCAGGTCTCTCCTCAACAGAAAAACACAGGCAGGGCATTCGTGTTGCTGCCTAAGAAAGAGCAATTAATATGTGTTTGTTTTTTGGTTTTTTTTTTTTTTTTTCTTTAAATAATTTAAATTATAGCCCACCTTGCTCACTAAATATTTTTTCTTAGGGGCCATGACTTCCTTTTTTGTCTATTGAAAAGAAGAAGGTAACGCAAACTGCTAGACCATCGCCACCACCTCCTTCTCGCAACCATCTGCATCTCATCACCATCTGCTCAGTCAGTCCAGGCTGAGGATTTACCCCTCACTAATCAAGATAGGATGAAACCAAATCAAGTTTGAAATCGTACAGAGTATGCTATACTTATGAGCTCTAAAACATCTTCCAAAGGCACGTATGTGCCACCAGTGACTTCCTCCCTACAATGGTCACAGACAAGAGGAAATCCTTCCAGTTTCTTTAAAGCAGGGAAATCTCTGTGGCAGTGATGTCAGTGGTTTCTGTGAAACTTCACGATGCTCCCTCCCTTCTGAGTTCTTTTCTCTATCATTTAAATTCATGCTTTGCATTGCTTTTCACAAAGATGCTCCAACTCAAAAGGACAGAAAACCCAGACAGTTTTATATTTAATGGAGAACTGTAGTAGGATCATAATGGGTGATATGTATGCAGTATAGATCTTATGGATTTTTTTAATGTTCAGTGTTTAGTTTTCAGTGATTTTTTTCTTATTGTGTCACCCTAATCCCTTCCCTCTCCAAGTCATTTTCTGATATAACTGGACTCCTTGCAGCTCATTTTCTTTGAAGTGGAACCTCAACCCCAAAATATACAAAACCAAGATGATCTTTTGAATCCAGGAAATGATGTGGGTTTGAACTTTGATACAAATGAACCCAAGCACGATACTTATCTTACGCCGGTATAAAAGCCAGCAAAGATTGGTTAAATCAAAAATATTTAAGGTGGTCACATCGGCATCCTCCCGTCTCCTAGGCATGAGGCTCTCACAATGTGATGGGAAGTCCAACAGCTGGGGTGTCACCCAGTCATAGACCCTCAAGAAGCCCAAAACATGCCAGGAATCAACCAAATCAAGCCAGTGCTCAATGCTCTCCAAATCCCTGGAAATTTGCTTCTTTCTTGCTGGGGGGAAGGACTCAAGAGAGTGATGCCTGGGCATCCCCTCCCAGCCCACACACCCCGCTGGCAGCCCCCCCGTCACCAGCTGCATCCTTGGCCTGCTCCTGCAACAGCTGGCCTGGCCCTCTCCCAGTCTGTCCTGCAGTCTGGAAATGCACTCCAAAAAGTTTTTGTTTTTTTTTTTTTTTCCCAAGGGCATGAATTCAGCCTTTACCTTCTTCTTCACCGTCATAAATCGTGTTTAGATTGGGTACCACCTCTGGAGTGGTTCCACTTTTCCACTCCGGTGAGATGTCAGCCCCAGCTTGGTTTAACTTCTGTGACCAAGATGCAATAAGTGTTTTTTTTTCAGCATTGGTCACGTTTGGGATGTCTTCAGCTGAATGCAGTGTGTAAACTACATTTCAGGGCAATGCTCTGAGGACACAACGAAGCTGAAGAAATTTGGCCAGGTGAGTTGATGGCCTGAAATATAGCCATCTGTCCACCCTGCCCTTTCACTCCGAACAAAGCAGGTTGGATTTGGGAAAACAATGGTATTCCTACACTTTGGATTCAGAAGGCTCCCAGGTTGGAGTGGGATGGACACGTTACTCCAGGGAGTTGGGGATACGTGGCCGTGCTGTGCCCCACATCGCTGGCAAAGGACTGGTTTCCTTTGCTCAATACCAGCAGTATTATATATTATATACCTGGGCAGTCCTTGATAGCCACCTGGCAGAGATGTGAGCCTCAAAATACTCGAGTTACGGGTGAGGTTGTTCTCAGCACCTCCTGGCCAGCACCAGAACTCGAGGGAGAGCTGGCCGATTCGTTTACTGAAGGTCATTGGAAGATAAATATTTTTCCACTTAAAAACAAGGAAACCAGAAAACACCAGAATAAAAGTTGATAAAATATTCTGTCTGTGATAAACAAACAAAAACGTACAGATTTTTAAAGCCTTGAAAAGAAATTCCGAACAATTTTTTTATTGTTTTGTCAAACGTCAAGCACGTTAGGTTTTAAGATTTCAAAGGAAAACTGAACACATTTTTTAAGAGTGTTTTTCTAAAAAAAGTTCTCTATTCTCTGTAAGAAGCAGTCAGGAAAAAGATTTGGCTTTTTTTTCCTCGATCTGCTCTCCATGGTTGAGGGATTTTTTTTCTTTGCTGTAAATTTTAAATTCTTGCAGCAATACATCATATTCAGCTACGTGTTTTTATTTTAGGGGCCAGAACACTCCACAGATTTCCTCAGAACAGGTTTGTGTTGAGGGTGATCCTTTAAAAAAAAAAACAACAGGGACTGGTACTTTCTATTATTTGATACAGCAATGTTTTAAGGAATGGAAACGGTCGCACCAGGTGAGCCACTTTTCACACATATTCTGCATATTGAAGAAAATAGTCCATAAATCTGAACATGAGTTATTCCTTATTTCAGGAATCTGCTATTAAGGCAGGGTCTGCTTGCATCTCCTTTCCCAGCCAAGGTGAGGAGTGCTGGGAGGCAGCAGAAACAGGTCGTGAAAGGACTGCTCAGTTCTACCCCTCTGCGATTCAGCGTGGCGTCTGGGAAAACAGAAATGTTATCGGGGTACTGGTGAGAAGGGGGTTAATACTGAGACAATAACCAGAGATCCCTGAAAACTTGTGGAAAGGCAAATAAGAGGGGAAGGGAGGGGGGAAAAATAAAAAAGAAAAAATAAAAAAGAAAGAGAATATGGAAATACCTCTGATTTCCAGAAAAAAATAAACGAATGCTTCAAAGTGCCACTAGATGCAAATATATTGATTATCTTATTGTCAAACCAGTCTCCAGCATCTAGCAAACTGTGCTGCTCTCGGTGGAGCTCTCACTTCTGGCAGTACAATGTTGATGGTATGACCTTTCTCTTCAGGTGCTGGATGGTTGGGCTGGCAGGCATGGACAGAGGCGGGGCGATGCTTATCCTGCCCAAGCCTTCATCCCCCAGTTCCAGAGCCTGCTTTACGAAGAAACCCCCCTCAGCCCTGTGCTAGCTGCCCAAGCAGCATGTTGCTCAACCGGGAGGCCCGTCAAAATTTTCCTGTTGGTTTGCAGGGGTGAAGATGCCAACCCAGGGTTTCTAAGCTCCTGGCCTGATGACCCAGCATCGGGGAAGGGCGCCTTGACCCTGCTTATGTGCCACCTTGGCTGGACGCCCACGCCAACCTTTCCTCTCCAAAGGAAAGCCAGAGGATATCTCAGGTGTGAGGACACGTGGTGAAAGGCTACTTCAGTCCCCCATGTACAGAGGGATGAAGGCAGCCTCATGAAAGGCGGTTTGAAATATTCTTGGCTACGAAGCGGAGGGGAAGTACATGAAAAGAAAACAAAATGTACACCGAATCCACCCAAAATAATTGCAACTGGGCCGTGAGACTTTTCTGCTTAAGAGTGCAAAGATACGACCACGCTCGCCCGCGCGCTTTGCTGCTAATGGTTTAAAATGACTGTGTAATTAGTAATATGGAAGATATATGATAGACTAGTGCTGTTTCAGCAGTCGCTACTTTAAATGGAGGCACTGCAAATACCCTCCCAAAATGTGAGGGGAGCACTTGTGACACGTGAAGTTACCACAGCAGAGGACGCTTAAAGTCGCCTGTTGCGACTCATGTTATACTGCTTATAGAGCAGGTGCTTTGCTGGAATAAATCAAAGCAAGTGGGAATTCACCCCAAATTTCCAGTGTCTCTAAATTCCGTCAATGCCATCCACAGAGGTTTTTCTGCTGTGCAAGTGACACACCAGGGATTTGTGAGGACTTCTGAGGGAAGAAAGCGTCCAGTGGAAACTGGTGCCAACAGCAAGGCATTGAGGTCTTCCAACGCCTCCATCTCAGGAAATGGGGTTTGGGGCAGCTAAACACGTAGACAGGCAGCTGGGATTTTTGAAACCATCAGCCCCATCCCTGGAGGTGTCCAAGGCCAGGCTGGATGGGGTTTTGAGCAACCTGGTCTAGTGGGAGGTGTCCCTGCCCATGGCACATGTGTTAGAACTAAATGATCTTTAAGGTCCCTTCCAACCTAAACTGTTCTATGATACAGGGGCTTAATCCACTCCAGAAAATGCATTTACTGATGGCATTTGTCAAGGGCTTCAGCACAAGCTTTGCCGGGTTCCTGAAGAACCGTGGTCAGGGTCTTTATCCGAGATGAGAGCTGGACCACTGGGGAATGAGCTCACTCCCTGCCACGCTCCTGCTCACTGCTGGGTCTGCGGTGAGTCCCATGGGGGCCTGACCTTTACTGCCCACCGGGACCTGCTGTCACAGGGACATTCCCACCGGAACCACAGGCAGATAGATGGCCAGTGCAGCCTCCTCAGCCCAGGCGGGAGCAGCGCGAGGGAGCGGGTGCCCCTCACTCACCCTCAGCAGGTTCCTCTTCCGCAGAGAGGAACTCCCCCTGTGCCAGCGTCTGAGGGGATTTTATGGTCTCCGGTGCTGGGGACAACCCCTGAATGAGCGGCAATCCTCAAAGGGCCTCTGCTGCCAGACATACTGCTTCCGGCAGGTTTCCAGCAGGTCCCTCCGGCTCAGAGACCGAGTTCACCCGGTGGTTTTTTTAGGGAGAAGGGGGGAGCCTTTACACCCAGGAGAGCAGGGACAGCCTTCCTGAAGGAAAGGAAGAGTAAACTCCCGAGTGCAAGAGCATTTAATGCTTATGCCCTTTGGCTCAGCAGCGGACCTTTCCGTAGGGACCCATTTCAGAGAGCCCCCGGCAGCTGGTCTGAGCTGGCATCTCTCTGCTCTTCTGCTTCGGGTGCAATTCCCAGGTGACTCAACTGGGACTTCAGAGGGGTTTGGTGAAAGCAGAAGCCAGCTTTCTATGTGCTGAGGGCTTGCAAGCGACTGTTGAGAAGAAACAGTCACTTTTCCTGGCATGCCTTTAGTCAGTGTGACCTTAAGAGTGTGAAAACCAGGGGGGCCGGCGGTGACTGCCGTGGTTAGACAGCAGCCAGAGCGTGTTCACAGGAGGACTTCAGTCGGTCATCGACGCAGAAAACTTCCATGAAGGCAGTGGGGCTTTTGGGCAAGGTTTGAAGGGTCAGGCACTCACAACAGCGTGGAAATCACTAGAAAAAGACAAACAGGCTCGAGGTGCTGTAAGTGCTCAGATCACCCGGAAGGCAGGTCAGGGAGGAATGTACCCAGCGAAAGTTTACTGGTGCACTGCTGCAGCATTTAATGCAGACACCACAGCTGTGTTACTGATCAGATTTTTTTCTATTTTGCAGACCGAAACGGTGGTCCTAAATTTTTTTTTTTTTGCCATCTTAAATGGAAATGGCCAACTTCCAGAAACCCCAAGTAACAAAGTCAGCAAAGCTAATGAGATTAGCACATCTTACTGAGAAGACTTATTTGCCAAGGCTAAGTGTGCATGTGGGGGTCTGGCTTTAAGCATCCCCTCTCAAATTTAGGCAACCAGGGAGAGTTTTCTAATAGAGTTCTCGCTGCACAAAGACAGCAACCAACTGCCCAGCCAGGTAATTTCCCACATATGTACTGTCTGGGTTTTTTATGATTGACTTTGTCTTCTCTTAAAGATTTCTGAAGGTGTAACTCATCTACCTCTCTATTTATACATGGATTTCTTTGAACAACTATTTTTTTCAAAATATTCTCCAGCATTTGAGAAAGATGGCTTTTTTTTTCCCCCCTGAAGGGTTTTACCTAATGCAGGTCAAGTCTGAATGTTTCACACTGGCCGAGAATTTGCTGTCTTAAAAGCTGCAAAAAAGAGAAGGCATTAGAAGTGTTCATTTTATAGTGATATATTTCAAGATGGTTTTATACTTAAGTTGGCGCCTTGAGTACCACACAGTCTCGCCCCTAGGAATGGAAATTGGATTTTTAGAAAGCCTCTCAGATGCCTTTTGGTAAAGCTGTGGTTGCTCATCTTGATTTATGGTGGCAATCACCTCCAATCCTGAAGACGTATTTTAATGTTTTGAAGGTGCCTTAACTCATGACTGAAAAGATTTTGGATGGGCACTGCCAATTCTTTTTTTAGAGGATGGATGGCGTGTTATAAACCCGACATATAAAAACGCCTGCACTTCTCACTTCTCCCTCAAAACGTGGTGATAATTACATTTAAATTTCAGAAGATGGCGTTGAAGATTTGCAATTAATATCCTAAACTCTGCGTGTACCCCCGGCAGCGGCAGCCTGCCAGCGCAGCGCGCGATGACTGGTTTTTTGATCTGATACGTTACAGCAGAAAGGATGTGGATATGTGTCGGAGACGTTAGAACAACAACAAGAAAGTGCCGTGGCATGAAACACGTGTTTGAAACCCAAAAGGCGGTAAGAAAGACTTTCATGCAAGCCTGGACCTCGCTCCTTCATCCTCACCCCCACCCCGCACCCCCCGGGCTCCCACCACGTTAGGACAGGGGACTTTGCGAGTGGGTTCCCCACCACCCAGCCCCGGTACCGGTGGGGTACTGCTGCCGGTACATAAGACGGGCT
>JAHREE010000131.1:2779683-2825083 GCA_033628505.1 Tringa tobata | reverse complement strand
GATGGATGGATGGATGGATGGATGGATGGATGGATGGATGGATGGATGGATGAGACAGCCCGCCCTTTCGCACTTCTCTCTGTGGAGCTAAATGCTTGTGGGACTGCAGCATGTCTGTTTCCACATTCGTCTTAGATCGTTTTCTCCCTTTCCTCGTGCCTGATAAACTGTGTTTCCTACCTTGCCGTGCTGCTTTTTTCTCAGCCTAAATCTGTAGGAAGTAAATTCATGCACATACGAGCACACACATATATGCTGTTTCAAGCATTGTGGACTTGTACCTTGTAGTTGATTCTTTTCCTTTTTTTTTCTTTCTTTTTTTTTTTTTTTTCCTTGTTCTTTTGATTATCTGAAACGTTTCCAGGCCTGGGCTCTTTTTAAAGGAAAGTTCAGAGAGGGCATTGATAAACCAGATCCCCCTACCTGGAAGACAAGATTAAGGTGTGCTTTGAACAAGAGCAATGACTTTGAAGAACTGGTGGAGAGAAGCCAGCTGGACATCTCAGATCCCTATAAAGTGTACAGAATAGTGCCGGAAGGAGCTAAAAAAGGTAAAGCATCTCAGATTCCCCGTGTAAGAGCGTGTGAATGTGGCTCATTGTAAGCATACGAGGACCGGAGCGTGCTTTTCTGGAACGGCCGTGCGGCCTTTTTAAGTCTTTTAAGGAGGCAAAACGCAGGGCTCAAGTGCAGCTCCTTCTGAGGAACTTCAGAGGCTGCTCCTGCGGGAGGCCGGCTGGCCTTCGAGTGGGAGCGTTGAAAGGGAGCCCTTGCAGAAGATGCAAACGGGCGCCCTGCACATCGCTCTTTTAGCTGGAGCCTCCCTGCCAGTTCTGTGTAGGGAGAGCCAAGCAAGAGGCTCAAGGGACGGGAAAAATAAAAAATAATAACTTGCCGGATCTAGGTTTTGAATACAGGGAGGAGCAGAAGTGTTTTGAGCCGGACAGTAGGTAACTGCTGCAGGGGGAAGAGCCAGGAGGGAGGGATGCCCAGGCTGCAGCCTCCTGGGCAGAGGCTGGGGGCAGTGCCTGCTCTCCAAGAAGCCCCTGGTGCCAGGCAGGGCTCGTGGGGGGCAAAGGCTTGGCAGGGCCTGGGGAGGGCATCCGTGGCACATGGGGTACGGCTGGGCAGCACTTTGCTGTGGGGCACCGGGGAGCCCAGCAGGACGGGCTGCCCCCTGGAACTGCCTGCAAGGGAGAGCTGGGAATCCTGTCCCAAAGCAGCGCTGGAGGGCATTTTAGCCCTCTGCTCGTTCAAAAGCAGGTTGCACAGATTTGTCTTCAGTGCGCCGACTTCAGATTTCCTTAAGATGTGGTTGACGTCCTTTATTTTCATCTCTCTGGTGAACCTAGGTGCAAAACAGATCAGCTTGGAGGACCAACCGTTAATGATGAACCATCCCTTTCCCATAACGTCTCCTTACACTTCACTACCATCTCAGGTACCACATTGGTTATGCACTTTGCTTGGTCGCTTGTACCTTGAGCAGCGTCATTTCTGTGCTCTGCCCTATGTCTGTCTTTGCTGGCGTGGCTCTCTAGTTCTCTCTGGGAAGAAACTTTATTATGAAAACTGAGAAATTGAGAAGCAACTTTGCTAATGTCATATGAGGCCACAGGGCAGATGACTTCCCTTGGTGTTGTTTATCCCAGAGCAATAGCTCTTTTCTGTTGGGCCACAGATATTAGGGCGCTGCCATTCTGTTGATGCCAGACTGTAAGCACCCAATGAAGCTTTGCTCTTCCAAGCAGACATTTACCAGCGCTGCTTTGACTGCCTTTTGTTATTCCACCCTGCTTGTTATTTACACCAGTGGTGAGAAGTTCATTTGAAAGCCTCATTGGTGGTGGTGGCGACGTGCCATTTGTGTAGCCTGGGCGATGCTTAGACCTCCGCGGGCTTTGGCAGAGGGAATCAAGGAGCTGAAATGCAAAAGCTGGTGCAACGCAGAGCGTTAGTTTTGACAGCTGTCGAGTAAAAGAATATCTCGTTGAACTCCATAGGTACCAAACTACATGGTGCCCCACGAACGGAACTGGAGGGATTTTGCCCCGGAGCAGCCGCATCCTGACATCCCCTACCAGTGCGCCAGCGTCCCCTTCGCAGCTCGCAGTCACCACTGGCAAGGGCCTGGCTGTGAAAATGGTAAGACTCTCCCGTTTCGGGTTGCTGGCTGAGGTTGGTCACCTAGAAGGGCTGCAGATTTCAGATTTTTTTTTTTTATTCGTGGTTTTTGTTGGCATTATCAGGAGAGGGTGGAGAGGAGCGCTGGGCTCCCTTCAAAGAGAGCCACCGGGCCCCTGGCAAGAGCCTTTGTCCTGGCTCTTGCTTTCACTGCTGGCATACATGAGGTGTGTGGGCTACGCAGTCCTCTGGGCTGATAACAGTTAGCCCCCCAAAGTCCTCAGCTGTCTCAAAAGCCCTGAGCAATAAGAAGGCAACCACCACCCCCTCCCAACCCTCAAATGGGAACATGTATTCTTTAGCTTTGCTTTCTGATTTTTGGACCTTTTGAGGCACACATCACTGAGGTTTTTCCCTCCAGCCTTGTGGATTAGAATGGCATTATTCTCCTGAGAAGAAAGCTGAAATTATTACTTTATTTTAGTGCTGTGGCAATGGGACAACTTGTCATGGATTGAGTCTCTCTTGGGGCCGGTACAGCAGAAACAGAATAAAGGGACGTTCCCTTCCCCGAAGATCTCCCAGTACCAGAGCCTAACAGAATCATGGCTTTCCAAGCTCTGCATCCTTAGGAAAAAGCCTGAATTGTGAAAATTGGCAACAGTGAAGCCTGCAGGGGCTAAAACATAAGAGAGAGGGAACCGTGTGCCATAGACCCTTGCAGGATAACTCACCTGAGGATTCGGGCATTTGCTTTGTGAGGAGAAGCAGCTGGTTCAGAACGGCAGAAAAGGACAGGAAGCAAGGGAGGACGTCTTAGAGCAGATATTACATTTTCAGAGGACAGTTCTCTAGAGGTTTCGGTGCAGAGAAATAAACTCCTGTTTCTTTGGGTCTGCGAAAAAGTAAATGCTCAGTGCACTGCAACTTTTGCCGGCAGGGTGTTGGAATTAAGAGGCAAAATCCTTTGCTTTTGGTTGAGCTAATAAAAAAATCGAGGTAGCAAGCTAAATTAATTTTGTCCTGAAGTACATCCTCTGCAGTAGTTAAACACACCTTCAGACACTTAGCTGAATTTGGAGGCAGTTAGTGGTTGGTGTTGGGTTTCTCATTGGGCTCTAAGGCTTCTCCAAGAGATGCGAGCGTTTTGTATCCACATCACTCCATCTCCTGATCGTGGTGGGTTCTGCCATGGGGAAAGATAGCATGTGCTTGTCTGCAAGTCACTTGCATCAGCCTCCAGAGACTTTCATTGACATTAAGAAACAGAGGAAAACATCAGTTGCCCATGTTATAATCCACTTACTGGTAGGCATCTCTTGGAACGGTCTTATAGTACTCCTGGTAATAAAACCCTAGTAATCTCCTGCTGCACAATGCTCTTTACCTGCTTTTTAAACAGTGTTAATTCCAGCTTTATTGTTATAACTGTCTTTAGTAACATTCCTTATACTGAATGGATTATTTTATCCAGCTGACTTTTACGAGCAATATAGTCTAGTTACAAATGTAAATTATTTCTGCAACAGAATAACACCTTCGGTAAGGAAAAAGTACTAGGGGGAATACTGAAATGCCAAGGGAGTATTTCATGCAGACACAAATAAAAATACAGCCCAAATAACATCTGGAGAGATTGGTAGAGTTAGCATGCCTGGAAAAATTGGGAAATAAGACCTTTTTAAGAAGAAGGGGGGAAGGGAGAGAGTTCCTGGTGGGGCCCAGAAAAACTTGCTTTTGCATCGCTGTGATCTATGCCCAAGCTTTTCTTTTAGGATTTAGGCAGCTGTCACTGACTTTTGTTTGTGAAAACAGGTTGTCAGGTGACAGGAACCTTTTATGCTTGTGCCCCTCCTGAGTCCCAGACTCCTGGCATCCCGATTGAGCCAAGCATAAGGTCTGGTGAAGCCCTCGCCCTGTCAGGTAAGGTCCGTAACCCCCCTGGGCTTTTGGGGGAGCTTGGCAAGAGACTCCCACCTCTGACTTGCCCCGGCACTGTCTCTCCTTTCTGATGTAAAGAAAAAAGAAGCAAAAAAAAAGAAACCGCTTTAATGAATGAAGTCGGTGTATGGCCTTAAGCCTCTGTTCTCCAGGATGCTTAAGCACTTGTGGCCCCAGCTCCGTGGGGTGGATGTGGTTAAAGTTAATGGAAGTGCTTGGCTGGCTCACGGCGTTAGCGCTGGGTTGCTTCGGGGAGCAGCCAAATCAGGCCTTCCGAAGGGAGGAGGGCAATTTTGGGGTCGTCAGCGACTTTTAGCTCAGTTTTTCATTTTTGGAGGAGCCCCCACCAAAACTGCTCCTGCTGGTTGCCGTCTGGCTTCGTTCTGCTTCATTATTCCTGGCGGGGGAAAAAAAAGGCATTCGGGAAAGAAATGGGAAGTTATTTCAGCCAGGTTTGCACACATCTGGATGCTAGGGGACTTTCTGAATGACTCTGGGAAAAGGTGCGGGAATGTGTTTTTCTCAGAAATAATGGATAAACCTGACACTCAGCAGGTTTCTCGAGCGGGATTGTTCTCCTCAGTCAGGGTCTGTATGTATGTATATATGTGTGTTTGTATATATATATGTATGTAAACATATGTTATATACACACACCATGCATGTATCTTTTACATATATATGCATGTATTTTTTTTACACACACACATATGTATATGTATTCAGTGCTGTGTGAGTTCTTAGGGGTCAGCTGAGTTGCTGGAATGGCCACTTGAAAGTAAGGTGGGGTAAGGTTGGAGCCAACAGGCTCTTCTCTTCAGGCAGCCGGGTGCAAGCTTGCAGGGCCCCTGTGCAGAAGCCTCTTTTATGCAAAATCTGGGGAGAAACACGGCTACTTCCTGATTAAATCTGAGGAAGTGTACTGACCCGGCGTGTTTAATTGTGATGTGAACTTGGAAAATGTGACGAACAACTACTGTCTGCGTGCAGTCTTTTCCTTTTAATCGGAAGTGTGAAGTTTGAGAGACGTTAGTTCCCACCAAATTCCCACATCAGTAGCCCTTACAATAAAATGAGAGCGCGTTAATGCTACTGTGCCCCAGAAGTTTTAGTATTTATATTCTTTAGATGTTTTTTTCTAATGTGAGCCTGTCTTCCGGGTTGTGGTGACAACCAGGCTCAGAAATCTCATGCAAAATTGTCTCTTGGCCTTAGTACTGATCTGAAATGTAAGCTATTCATACTGATGTATCACAGTGATTTATTTTTTTTTCTCTCCTTGTAGATTGTCGGCTCCACATCTGTTTATATTACCGTGAAATACTAGTAAAGGAGGTGACAACTTCTAGTCCTGAAGGTTGTAGGATATCCCATGGCCAAAGTTATGAGGTCAGCAGCTTGGAGCAAGTTATCTTCCCTTATCCGGAGGATAATGGCCAGAGGAAGAACATAGAAAAACTACTGAACCACCTGGAACGAGGAGTAATACTGTGGATGGCACCTGATGGCCTCTACGCTAAGAGACTTTGCCAAAGCAGGATCTACTGGGATGGGCCTCTGGCGCTCTGCAGTGACCGACCCAACAAGCTGGAGCGGGACCAAACATGCAAGCTCTTTGATACTCAGCAGTTTTTAGCAGGTAACTCCCACTATGGCTTTGATACCGTTTGCGGAGATGTCACACAGCCACTCTCCACATCAGTTCTATGGGGGTGCTCTTTTCATGTTACTTTTCGGGTTACAGTAAGAATTACCTCTCGCTTCTTTTTCTGAGCAAGCACGGTCAAGGTGTAGTTGACTCCTGAATAATCCTCTCAAATTCTGCGCTCCATGCACTTTCAGTGCCCCTGCACAAACCAGCAGGAGTGAACTGATGCTTGGCTGGTGACACCCCAAACCTCACATCTCTTTAAGAAGCGTAACAAGATAGTTTTCCCAAGTACTGAGTGACAGAGGAGTGGATTCTGATCTTGGATCTGCTAGCGTAAGTCCCGGGCGGGTCTGTGGTCTCACTTGTGCTGCTCTCAACCTGACACAGACCCAGCTTGAGATCTTGCTCAGAGTATACAAATAGCAGCATGAATTTCAGTAGAAAGGCTTCTTTTCGGTCTGTACTAGTGTTTAAAAGATATCTGGGGGGGGTGTGAAAAGGATTTCACAAGCTCTAGAGTTTCCAGATTGCTCTAAGCAGGGAGGTGCATTACCTCTCCAGAGCAATGTCTCGTTTTGCACAGGGCAGTTTGGAGCATCTGAGTACAGAGAGGGCAAGGGCGTGCTTCAGGATGGTACCTTCTCCTTCCAGCCTATGGGGAGAAGAGGCAAAGCCTCAACCCTGCTTCACAGCACTTCCGAGCAGTTAGAGGCAGAAAAGCTGTCTGCCCAGAGAAAGTGGTGGGAGCCGGTCATTATCGCAGAGGACAACTTAGGCAGCAGGAACACGTTGTCCCCTTTTTTTTGAGATGTGTGGCATCACTACAGGTGAACTGAGTGCCTATGGTTTGGTGTGTTTTCCCATTAGAACAGGGCATCGGCGCTGGCTTGAGTCTCTCAGGAGAATAACGCCTTGCAAAATTAAAAAAAAAATACAAACCCAAACACTAAACCCAAACCAACAGCTTTAGCTGCTTTATATTGCGAGGTTGATGCACCATCCTAGCAAAATGGTCAAGCAAGAAATGCATTTAAGGGGAGAAATCTCATATGGATGTGAAAATTGACAGTTAGAAAGGGGAATTTGAGGTCAGGGTATTGGCTTGGGCTTCAATCACATGCTAATTTAAAGATGTATAATTCTGCCTCTGATGATGGTTTTGGAAATCCCTTTCCCTTTTCTCACGTGGTTTTTTAGATGTAGTCTGGGTTCTTCCAAACGGTTGACAGGACATCTCTTTTTAGACACTTAACCCCAAAGATAAGCTCAAGCAATAGTTATTTTTTCCCCCTCCTAAATTACTTATGCACCAATGCCTGTGCAAACCCAAGCATGTGGTTGAAGTCATAGTCTGTGGAGTATGAAAAGTGAGTTTTTGCATGTGTTGCTGCTCTGCTGGGTTTGTAAGTGACTTGCCATGGGTGTATCACATCTGCATGTTAATTGAATGTACCGAAATCCCAGACTGCAGGCAAGCTTGGGGGCTCCCCCCTTAGCAAACCAGGGCTTCCTTGGGAAGAGAAGTGGGAGACCTCTACCAGGAGAGGAAATCTTGAACAGCAGAGAAAGGGGCAGAAGCAGAACTAGCGTGGACCACAGCTATTAGAACCCTGCTGAGGAGCCAGACCCTGCAATGAAAACTGCAGCAGAACATCGAGGCCCGTGTTGAGCAGCTTGTGCTGTTGAGAAGGCTGAAATGGCAATAAATCAGAAACCGGGTGTCTGGGGAATACTGCTTAATAAATGCAGTAAATTGGGCTGGGTGGAGAGTAGGAGGATAGAGGAAGAGAATTTGGGAGCGTGAGGGTGGCAGCCAGAGGAGGGTTGGCTTGGCAGAAGGAGGGTGGCTGGAGCCGGAGTAGCAGGAGATGGGGAAGGTTTGAGGAGGCTCATGGGGAGCCCTGAGGTGCAGGAGGAAGCACTTGGGCCTGGAAAGGGAGATGGAGCGAGTGGAGGGTTTCAGAGAAGCATGAGGCTGGCCTCAAGCCCCGGTTATCCTGCTGGTGGGAAAGAAAGGGCTTTCTTCTCCATCTCAGTGCCATGGGCTGCCGTGTGGTGCTACCACAGGTATTCAGGATTTGGAGAATTGCTGAGGCCAAGTAAAACTGGGGAAAGAGGAAGGGGGCAGAAGTTCCCCATGAGCAGCATGGCATTGGACTGGTCTTCAGTGCTCTGGCAGCACAGAGGGAAGCACAGAAGGTCCTACGGAAAATCTCTCTTCTCTCTTGGCGTACCCCCAAGGAGCTCACAACGCTTTTAGGGGATTTGGGGGGAGACTCCGGGGAGAACTATTCTTTATTTTTCAAGTGAGTGGCCCATTGTTTTACCCTTATTACTGACCCTCCCAGTAAGACCAGTAGTCCCAAGCCAGGGCTGGGACACTTGTGGCAGTTGCTGCATTCATGCCTTGGTCTAAAAAAGAAGCTTGCAGTTGGAGTAGAAATGTCAGTGCTATATTTTGGGAAAAGGTGCATTTGTCATGCCAAGTTTGAAGACTCTCCTTTCCCTGTATAGCAGGGATGCTCCATTACAAGCCATTAGTTTTGATATTGATGTCAACTTTTTCCAGAAAGCACGAACGAGGTTATAAATTAAAATGAAGTCATTACCAATCAGCTACGTAGTACAGACTTTAACGAGGTTATTGTGCTAAGTGGAGTTTTCTCTTTTCTGGAAGGAAATGCAGTGTCTAAAACACAACATAGTGATTTTGGGTCAAGTGGAAGTCTCTTATAAAGGCCTCCCCTGCTGTCTTTCCTGGGGGAGGCTTTGACTACTGGAATAATGACATAATTTGACCTTTTCCCTTTGTGCAAGGATGGGTTGGTGAAGAGAGTGCAGGAGCGCACAAGACACAGGGTTTTTTGCTGGCTCAGTGCATGGATTAAATAAGGTCCTTCACCTTCCTGTGCCTCTCCGTCCCCCACTAGGCACAGTGATGACCATGGCTCGGTGACCGCGTCTAGCTGAGGCTGAATTTTGTGACTAACAGTTCTTTGAGTCTCTGGCTGTACTAAGCCATTGGTTTCAGTGCTGCTGGTGGGCACCCGCTTGAGCGGGTCCCAGCTACCGCTGGTATCTGCTCCAGGAGGTTCTTCCAATAGAAATACTAATTGGAAGACATCCTGGTTTGTGCATATGAAATGACTTGTGAGGCAAGGCAAACAGAAAAATGGCAGTGTTATAACCAGCTCCCCCTGATCTGTGGGAAAGTCTCCAAACTCAGTTTCTCCTCCTTACCTTTTGTCTGTTTTCTGACCTCTCTCATCCCCTCCTGGAGTTACTTCATCTTCTCCCACTGTTCTCCATGGTCCTCTATCTGGAGCTCAGCCATCCACAGTCTTTCTTACTGGCCTGGGCTGGTGTCGGCTGATAGAGTTAATGATAGAGTTAATAATTTTCTTCATAGCAGCCGATGTGGGGCTTCCTTTTGGATCTGTAACAGTGCTGATAACACAGGGATGTTTTAGCTCTTGCTGAACAGTACTTGCACGGCGTCAAGGCTTTCCCCATTTCTCACTCTGCCGCCACAGCGAGTGGGCTGGGGTGGACAAGAGGTCAGGAAGTGGCACAGCCAGGACAACTGACCCAAGTTGACCAAAGGGATATTCCCTACTCTATGACCTTATGGTCAGCAGTAAAACTTGGCGGGGCGGGGGGAGGCAGGAAATTGGCCAGAGGTTGCTGTTGCTTGGGGGACAGGCTGGGCATCGGTCGGCTGGGGGTGAGCGATTGCTTTCTGCATCACTTGTTTTTCTTCGTTTTGTTTTGTCTTTATTTTTTTTTTTTAAGTTTTACTTATTAAACTGTCTTCATCTCAGCCCAAAAGTTTTCTCACTTTTGCCCTTCTGATTTTCTCCCCTATCCCACTGGTGGGAGTGAGCAAGTGGCTGTGTGGTGCTTACTTGCCTGCCAGGGTTAACCCTGTAACGACACGTCCCCTTCTCTCTTCCCAGAGCTGCAAGCCTTTGCTCACCATGGACGCCCGCTGCCGAGATACCAGGTTGCTCTGTGCTTTGGGGAAGAATTTCCAGATCCGCAGAGGCAGAGGAAACTAATTACAGCCCATGTAAGTAGGACTTCTGCCTTACCTAAAAGAAACGTATTCCTTGGAGGATACGAATCTGCCAGCCAGGCTTTTCTACCTCGTGTAGGTTGTGAGGGAGGTAATAAATGCTTGATAACGCAGCACCATCCAGACTGGGGGTTGAATCCCCAGATCTGCCAAGGACTGACTGCTGGCCATCATTAGGGCAGAGCACCCGATTTCCCTCTCTGTAGAGCATCAGTGATCCCTTTTGCAAATCCCTTCAAAACTTAAAGCTGAAAGGTACCCTGGAAGAGCTGGGCAGTGATGTTGTTGCTGGCCTAGTTGTGCCTGCAGCTCCTTGGGCTGCCGCGCCGGTGCAGGACCTGGTGCTTTCAACACCACCACACCTGAAGGTGCTCCAGAACCCCAGCCTGCATTTCAGGGACCTCAGCCCTTCGTGGGATGCAGGGACTGCCTGTGCAGCTTCGGGGTTAAGGTAGCTGGCAAGCTCATGGGCTGACTGACCACAGTTCACACACACTCAAAGCTAGTGTTTCGGGATGCTATCTGAGAGAGGGTGATGACGGAGACTGAGACCAGGTACTTTCTAAATTGGCTGTATTGGCCCATAAAACCACAAGAGAGGTGATAATGCACACGTTAGTGGCAGGGCTTAGGTTATTGCATCCTTGGGAGGAAAATTTTTTTCTTAATTTCTTTTTTTTAAATTTTTTGAAGGCCCCCTCAGTAGTACCAATCCAGCCTTTTATCATAAGCTGTGGCCTCCCCTCAGCTGCCTAGCTTTTGTACTGCCATACTGATGCTTAGCGAGGCTCTGGGGTGGAAGGTGAGAAACTCACAAATCCATCCCAGGTTATCCATCCCTCCTTCCTAGCATCTCCAATCCCCTTCACCATCTCCTGTCCTGTCGGTTTTTGGTGAGCCTGTACCTCCTGCTCTTTCTAGATCTTTGCTTCCCCCTTACCAGTTGCTCCTCAACTTCTCAGGATGTCCTCACTCATGGGCTGGTGGGGCAAGACCATGCCACCAAACAACTATGCCCTGAGAGCTGTCTGGCTCACCTGCCCTGCTGCCTTCCCTTCTCCCCCATGGCGGGGTGGGAGGTGCTCAGCTGCTGATAAGAGGAAGGAAAGGGGGATTGGTGGGGCTACTCCAAGGCAGTGATCCCTTCTGAATCTCTCCCCTGAGGGGGATCCACAGAGAGCATATTTTTCCTCCAAAGTGGTGCCTGTGGCTTAACATGGAGGGGCTGGCTGCCCAGCAGGAGAAGGTCGTGGAGAAGAGTTGTCCAACCTTGTCTGTCCCCTGATAGCAAGGACAGCTTCAGGTGTTTGTTCTCAGTGTGCATCTGAAGTATTTGCAGTCAGAGCCCAAAGCCCTGAGGGAATGGTGGTTTCTAAAGAGGCAGAAGTGAAGGCAGGGTTAAATCATACAAATCCCTCTTGGTGGTTGAAGAGATTCCTCATCAGAGCTTGAATGAACTGAAACAAGAGTAACCTGGGTGTTAGATTGAAATTAGACTTCAGACACAGTCATTTGATGACGTATCTCAGTCTACCTGAGGGCTCCAGTGTTTCAAGTCAAGTCCTCAAGGTACTTTACAACGCAGACAAGACTTTGAGCACTTGGCGTGCACGCTTGAACACACGGAGTGGCCACAGACATGGCTGGCCTCTAGGCATCGCTCAGACCCAGGGGCTGGCTACGGGGCTGCAATTGCTAATACATCATTTGTGTCACTGGTTCGTGCCCTTCTAAACGAAGGCTGCGGAGGTAAGGAGTGTGTGCAGTTAGCAAGGCACGTGGCGGCAGAACAGGCTTAAAACAGAGATTAGTGACACCACTGAAATAGTTTTCCCGTTCTGGTAGGCAGAACTGTTTTGTCCTGCCTTGTTTTTAACTTAAAACTAATGTAAATAACTAAGATGAGGCGCATGAAATTTTGCATCATGTCTGATTAACATTTTGTCTGTTCTTAAGGTTGAACCAATGTTTGCCAGGCAGCTGTATTACTTTGCTCAACAAAACAGTGGACATCTTCTGAGAGGCTATGATTTACCAGAACTTGTGACTAGTCCAGAAGATTATCACAGATCTATTCGCCATTCCTCTATTCAAGAATAAGATCCTCAAAAAAAGTGTTTTTAAAGGCACTGTAAAGATTGTGCAGAGTGGAGGAGCAGATCTGGGTCGCAATTTGGAGATCCACATCACAGCTGGATGTGTTCAGGGGTTCAATGATAGGAAAGTGAACTAGGACAACCATATTGTATGATACAAATGATGTGTCTTCAACGTTTGGATGTTTCATCTCACATAGGTTCCACTGTTGCTGAGAATAACTCAAAACTGACGAAATTATTGCTATGTTTACGTTTGCTCAATGTTCTCCTTGGATTTTGAGAACTGATTCTTACCGAAGACTTAAATCCAGAGTTTACACTGTTACACTTGCAGGGCTATTTATTTTGGATTACTGATCTCAGGGAAGGTTCGTAAATTTGTGGTGTTCCCAATTTGAAACTGTAGCTACTATAGGTGGGTAGCAAACGTAAATGGTTTATTAAGAATAGCTAATACATGTAAGTGGTTATAAATTTAGATTCTTAAGTGTGATGCCTATATTCTTGTATAGAATATTTCAGTGTATTTTTTAAAAACAATGCAATTCTTCAGAGACATATTTTTTTAACGCCTGACTGACATTTGTCCTGACAATGGATTTTGTTGCTGCCACTGTTGTTATTGGATTAACCCCCATAATAGCAGTTTCTAAGGTGGTGCATTTATGGTACTGTGCTAAGAAACGTTACCATTCAGCTCATATTACCTGTGGATTAACCACTAAAATTTTAGAGTCCCGAGGAGGAGTTTTAAAACTGAATTACATTTTTCTTATAATTGAAGGCCATTATGCATTTTATATATGTAGAAATATATATGTATGCATTAGAATTAACTTGGCAGAACTTGAAAATAGCACATAAATGGTCCTGCTAGCCCTTTTTTGACGTCACATGTGTGAGCCAGGTTAAAATAACTTCCACCTCTGACTTGTACAGAGCCAGCTCTGCTGTCTGTGTGCAGACACAGCTTCCTTCCAGTGGTACTGAAATGAATATGGAGGGAGAGTTCAAGGAGAGCAGCATTTGGCCTCTTATATTAAGACAGTTAAGGAAATGCTTGGTTTAATGTCTGTTTTCAAAAATTTTACAGAAGTACAATTTGATGATGCAATTTGCAGCTTTTAATGGTAGGGTGCTGTTTGTTCTAAAGACGAAGAGAAGGGGTCTGTTGGGTATGCGTGTCAGTGAAGATTTCCTCGCTGGCGAGCAGACCGTGTGATCTTACTAGCTTTAACTCCAGAACACGATCTCTCTATGCTTAACAGACATACTTCACTTGAACTTCTAAATGAGGAAGAAAAACAGGTACTTGGTTTGGCAGCAGACTTGTGTTCTAGGGACTTTGAATTTATACATCTTAAAGATGCATACTCTTTTGGGATATATTATCCCTCTTCTTCTTGACAGTGCCACGCAGAATTAACAAATCATTTTTAACTTTGTGTTCTTTGTTAAATGAAGTTTTCCTGGCGTAAAGATTTTCATAGAGAAGACCTCTTAGATATTAAAAGCACTGCTCTAGGTGACTTTCAGAGCTTCTGCGTATGCTTTTGGCCTGTGCATACATTTTACTGAAGGAGACTTTTGTGTTCAAACTGAACTGGTAAAATACAACTATTTGATGTGTTTTTCAGTTTTTTTTTCTAGTGGTCGTTGCTTCATATGCTCATTGCTTCAGCTCACATCTTAGAATAAAGTCCTTATTCGCTACCAACCCGATTTGTATGTGTTGTTTTCAGTAGTGGGGCAAATCTAACACTTGCGGTTCTGCACTGTGAACCTGGGGCAGCACTGCTGGCTAAGTCTATGGGGAACTGTCTTCTGAGCCAAAAGTGCAGGGAAAGGTCAGAAGGTAAGGATTTTTTTCTTGCAAAAATATCTGCTATACTAGCTACAGTCAGTAAAAGAAGGGAAAACAGGCAGGTTGCCCTTTGGCTCTTGGTTTCCCAGACCACGGGCGGCGAGGCACAGCCCTGCAGCTGGGGGTCTGATGCTGCCATGCACCTGAGGGCTCTGCCCCTGCCCCTCCATGGCCTCGGGGGCTGGGGGACCAGGCTGGTGCCCCCCCAGCCCAGCCCAGTGCTCGGGGCTCTCTGACATGCTACTTCCTGGACGGGTGGCTGGAGCTGGAGGTGGTGGTTACGGGTGGCTATAGAGTGCTTTCAAGTAAGAAAAGTGCTTGCTTTCTGGTTATAGGGTGCTTTCACCCTGGGAAAGGGTGAAAAGGAGGATGACAAGTTAACTAAAATAGTGAAGCTAAGAATAGGAGTGAATTTCAGCGGGCAGCCCCTGTTTACTGGAAATCAGGGTCCAGGAAGGGTCCTTGGGTGCAGAAGCTTACAGACTGAGCAAGGTGTGAAAAGTAGTTACGAGATTTGTCAAGCGTGTGAAGACCGGGGAGACAGGGGACACATTCTCCCTTTATGTGGAGGCTCCTGTTGGCTATGGAGGTGCATTAGCATTTTTGGCTTTGGAATGAGCTTTTAATTATTTTCCTTGAAGGAGAATGATTTAAAGTCAGCAGCTGTGAAGAGGAAGAGAGAAGAGCACATCTGCGTTCTGGCCAAACACAGTTTGCTTATTTTGAATGCAGGAGATGCTTATTTTAACCAAGCAAAGAGGTTGAGTATTTCTCTTGGAGGGAGCAGGGGGAAGAGTGGAAGGAAAATAAAGCTGTTGATTTGTACCCTAAATTATTTTGCACGTGAGGACTTTAAAGCTGCATTTGACTTCTTGTGGCCATCCTTTACTGTTCAAAACAACTAATGGATACGTAAAGTGGAAAAAAAAAAAGCAAACAAGAAAAATCCCTGAAAATATTTTCTCCTTTTAGTATCTTTTTTACAGTCACTACGTGAAAGCATTTGAAGTACTTCCTACTTCTGTTAACTTTCTGTTTATAGTTTCTGAGGTCTACTTCCTTCCTGTTATGATTTCGGTGGCGTTACAAATGACATGTTTTACTCCCGTCAACACCGAAGGCATAGCTGTTGTTTTTTCAAATGATTTCAGTGTGCAATTGGTGTCAGTATTGGTTTCTCTGATTTTAATATGGCCACACATACAATTGTTTCTTGGAAGGGTTTCTGTGCCAGCGCTCTGCAGCCCAAGTACCTATATTCAAAATTTGGTTCTGCTGGGTGGTTTTTTGCCTACTGCTGTGAACTGTATTAGCCTTAAAGGGATTGTAGGTTAACCAGAAACGAGGAGATATATTTTAAGCTGAGATACAGTGTAAGAGGGTTTGTGGAAAAAACACAGGATTCACGTGAAAACCCCCGTGGCCTTTTAGACGGGCATATGTATGCTGTTTACATCAGCGTTTGTCAGCAGCGTGGAGGTGGGGAAACACCACCCTCGGCAGAGAGCTTTCAGGAAAAAGTAAAGCATTTTCTCTTACACGCTTTCAGATCGTTGTCTGTGTATACATGCAGAAAGGCGGTGGGGGGTGCGCGCGGAGGGAGAGCACTTATAAAAGAAAAAAAAAAAAAAACCGAGTAGTTTGAAACAATCATAATATCTCCTTTCCCAGGCAGAACTATATGTCAAATTCAGCTGAACTCAGATGGCAAGATGTTAAAGATTGCCAGGGTGTTTTTTATCTGCACACTCATCTGGCCAGTAGGAGGGTAAGAGTTACTTATTTTTGATCAAGTCCCTGCGAGTTTGGTTGGCTCCGAAGACAAGTCGACAGGTCCCCGTGACTCGGAGCAGTTGGGAAGAAGCTGGTGTGTGGTTCATTCAATTGCTCAGCTTAGCTTTTGAGCGTGTACCCAGCTATGGGCTGCCTCTTTGCCTCCCAGTGGGGTGCTTACGTCCACTGTGCCCCACAACCAGCTCCGCTAGCAGCTGCCCGAATGCCTGCAAAGTGCTTAGTGCCTCGACCATGCTGAAATGTCAAGGAGGAGCCAACTTAAGGTGTCTCGAAATGACACTCCTTGAACTATAGCCATCGAATAACTGCTCACGTGCTGACTGGATGGGTTGTCGTTGCCCTCTTGGCAACTGGCAAGAGGGTAAGGCAGTCACCTGTGCTCAAGTGGAAACTGGAAAACAGGCCAGGTGCCTTGGTTCTGGGCTTGGATTTGTTTTTCAGCTTTGCGCTGTCAGAGTCTGACCTGAAAGCTGATGTCCGTTCGCAATGGACAAGAAAGCAACGGTCAAGAAAGGGTAGAGCTCAGTCCATATTTTCAGCTTTTAGATAGGAGTAGCTTCACGTCCTGGGGAACAATGGAGATGAAACACAGGAATTCACGTTGCGAATGCATTTTTATTGTCCGCGTGGTGCTGGCGCAGGAGGGCACATCTCTGCAGGCCAGCTGGCAGTCTCCTGCCCCTCCAGCCACAGTGATGCTGGTGGAGGCCAGGCACGGGATGGTGTGCTGGGTACTTCCCTGACACCAGTCTCCCAGGCTTCGGCTATCATTTCCTGCTCCCTTCAAAAGACAGGTGATGAATTATGCACAAATTGTGCCTCTTAGGCTAAGAGAAGAGACAGGTTTAGGTGGCTTCTTTCACAAAGAGCAGGTAATGCATACCCTCTGTATCCCCGGGAAGTGGTTTCATCTTTGACCTTTGGGTTTGCTCTGATTTGTTTTCAAGACTGGCTTCTGCATTCTTGCTCCAGAAATGTCTGAAATCCAAAAACTTGTGGATCCCTGTTGGCCCGGCTGCTTGCCCCATCCTTTAATCCCTTTCCTGGCCATGAAGAAATGATGTCCATGGGAACCTGGTGAGGTTAGAGCAGGTACTTGCGTCTTAGTAGCTGAAACACACTTGCCAAGCTCTCTCGGCTCCATCAGTACTAGTGCAACGTGTGCATCACCATGTGCATGAAACGCACTTCAACACATCCTCACCATGTTGTCCACTTTGTTCCTTCTCACTTCTTTCATGAACAGCAGATGCTTAAATCTGGATCAGGCAGCCAGAGGCTTGCCCTGATTTCTTCAGGTCCGCAAGATGCAGAATCTCTCTCCGAGCTGAGGATGGCCAGTGCAGCGCAGGTCGAGGTCAGACACTTTCAGGGTTGAGCATTTCTGCTGTTTGTCTCCAAAATGCATTAGCCTGTCTCTGTCCATGTCCTAGGGACTATTGTCCAAGGGACTATTTATCTCATGAAGTCTTACGCCTTCTCCTTCTCATCTATACCTCTGTAGGTACCAGCCTTGGTATATGGTCATGAAGAGATTTTCTTCTTTACTGGTTGTTGCAGCCATCTAGTAGTGTGCATTGCTAAATACCTTGATGTGGGTCCAGCTAACACTTTTGGCTCTCTCTTGGATCTTCTCTCAATCTTCCTCTACATCTACAGCAAGATCTAAAGGCAGGCAGTGCTTCTTACTATTTGGGCAGTGCCAAGCATGATGGGGCACCACCTTTGAAGGCGAGCCTCTTGGCAACACCACAATTCCTATAATTGTGAGTAGGATGTTCTTGGGTCTTGCCAGTTGTGATTCTCACCCTGGAAACCATAAAATGTTCAGCAGAATATAATTGTAGCAATCATTTATGCTAGGCTTTCCCATAGGAAGCTGGTGTGCAGCTTATTTCAGCCTGAGCCACCACATTCAAATTACTTTTTCTCAGGGAGGTGGTTGAATCAATTGTTTCTCACGCTCCTGTTACAGTCATTCATAATTCTCTCGTAAAAGTGAAGGCTGAGCATTTCCAGTTTCTAGCACAGAGCATCTAGCTTCAGATCAAATTGCTTTTAAAGCTAGATGTCCTGCCTTTTTCCTGTCAAACTTCTCCTGAGTTTCATGATTTTTAAATCCTCAGAAACCAAAGTTATGGGTCAGGTCTAGATACATCTCCAATAACTCATTTTCATTTCCTCTTTTCACACATGATCAAGAGGTTTAGCCCTCTTCGTGACTGTCCCCTCCCACAGAAAAAACCCGTGCAAGGAGTAGCGAGAGAGAAAGACTTCAAAAACAGGCTGAGTGACCTCATCATGTATCTACCGTAGAGACGTCAATCTCCAAGAAATAGGAAAGGTCAGAGCTGTTTAGAGCAAGGGGTTTTTCACACCACCACTGAAAAACCCAGACTGGGTCTGAAGAAATCGTGCTATTATCATGCTTTATCTCATCTTTTCCCCAAATATTTGGAGACCCTCCATCCAGAGGAGTTGCTGCTGTGTGATTTTTACATAGGTTACCATCCTGAAGCACCAGTCATGGTAGCTTTCACCAGGCTTGGACTTTCCAAAAGGAAATGGTGAAATGACAGACATTTGCACAGAAATAGTACAAAATATTTTTTTTTCCTTTTAAATGAAACACACTTTTTTCTTCTAGAACTTCTCCCACCCCCAATGTAACCAAATCCTGGAAGTTTTCATTGCACCGCCTTAACAATTTCATTATTCAGACTAATTAGCCTGGATGGTCGCTGGGCTTTGCACAGTGGATGGAAGAGAGGTGGACAAGCCTTCTCTGCAGTGGAGGGGCAGGAAGGTGGAGGAGCCATGAGCTGTGTCCCAGGCACCATGGGATGGGGTGGGGGTTTACCTGGTGTCCCTGGGCGCAGATGCAGGTCACCCATACCCACACATAAGGCGGTGCCAGCCTGTGACGGGTGACTCCGAAGTCTCACTTTCCTTTAAAACTATCACTCTACAAATAAAATGGCTAACCTACAATCCCCACACAGATACAGGCACCATTTAAATATAGCAAGCATTGATGTCTATCTGTAAATTACAAGGAAATGAATAAATCGAGGCGACATAAACCACAAAAAGGAAGTTTGAAATCAGCCCGGAGCTGTGGTAGGTCGGCTCCTGCCAAGGGACCCCGCCAAACCTTCACCATCCACTATGGTGGTGACACAGCCACCAAACCTGACCTGCCCGTCCCGGCTCCTCGGCACGCATACCCACGTGCCATCGCTTGCCCAGGGATCGGGCCCACGTCTAGCGGTCTAGACCTGCACCAAGGGGGCACCTGTGCACCCACGCAAGAGCTGGTGGCGCCCCGGGCACCCGGGATCCCTGCTGCAGGAAGGGGACGGCGCGGCGTTTTCTGGAAACCGATGAGCTCATTTCTGGGAGGCGGCGGTGGTGGGTGCTTTAGCAGGCGGAGGGGCATGAAGAGGATTAATGCAGGAAGTTGGGGGGAAAGGTTTTCTTTCTTTTTTTTTTTTCTTTTTTTTTTTTCTCTTTTTTTTTTCTTTTTTTTTTCTTTTTTTTTTTTTTAAGCTGAAGCATGGCTTCTATGCTGCTTGCTAGCCCGCAGCCTGCCTGGTGCAGGCATTTGACAAGGTTATGTGGCTCAGCGTCATTTATTATTATAAAGGCTGATTATTTTTTTTTTTCTTTTGCAAAATTTATATTAAAGTCAGAATCCTTAAGTAAAACAGGAAGGATTTGCTTGCATACTCTGTGTGTGTGTGTAGCTAGAAAACCACCCTCACCCCTCTAAAATGACGTTCTACAAATTTGGCCAGGTTCATTCCCATGTGAATGAGGAAATGGGTGCTAGTGATGCCCTAGAAGTTTTATGACAACTTTATGGGCTAGAGAGAGGAGAAAGAAAGAAAAAGTGAGCACACGCGAATGGGCATCTGCTGCAGGCTCTCGACGTGTATTAGGCACTTCATTTTTTTTAGACTCCACCTGGGAAGGAGTCTCTATCAATGCCTTGTGCCTTATTGAACCCCAGAGACTGCACTGTAGGACACAGGCAGCTAATTGTGCTGCTCCAAAACTCTGTCTTTCCTGTAAGGTCTTATTGAAAACAAACTGCACAATCCAAGGCCCCTGACAAACCCATTTCTGCTCCTTCCACGTGCTGGGTGCTCAAAGGATGAAGACTGTAGCTCAACAACCCCTTCCCCTAGCCTGGGGAGGTGGGCTCGGCTTCTGGCAGTGGAAGGTGACTGTTCATGTCCAGACTTTCCAGCACACCCCTGCGGATGGGCTGGAACTGAAATTAGTCTGGCAGGACGGAAGGATTCTCAGCATTGCTCTTTACCAGACCAGCCGAATTGCATCTTCCCCTGGAAACACTCTCCATCTTCGGATGGATGAGGCAGAGTAAGTTGGCTGCAGGCACGGAGCCAGAGGTTGCAAGGAGCGAGTGTGGTGGAGGACAGCTGGCTGAGGACAGTTCAGTTGCCAGGTTTAGCTGGGGATCATTAGGGCCATTTACTCTGTGCTGCTAAGGTAAATCAGCCTTGCCTTTCACAAGGGAAGAGGCCAACAGAGGTCTGGAGTGGAGAAGTGGGTTTTGGCCAGGAGAAGTCAGCTATTTCTCAGAAATAAGGTAGCACGTGCAGACATGAGGAGCAGGAAAAGCATGAAAAAAACCAATAATCAATACATAAAGACAGCTCTCCCCCCTGCTTTCCCACTACCCCCCCAAAAAAAAAAAAAGGAAGAGAGAAGCTAAAACTAGCTGGAAAAAATGGAGGGCAGGTATGAGCTGCTGCTTCTGGCTGCACAGGGAAAGTCAGTTATGGGGTGGGGGAAATGGGAGCCACAACGGGTTCAGGAAGAGTTCTGCAATGGGTGAGGGAGGGACACCATAAGGGACCAGGCCAGGAGCAAGGCTGGAGACCACCCCAGGGGAGGATGGAGGAGGGAACAGTGAGTGAAGGGGCTCCCCAAGGGGCAGCAGTGGCCTTGGCCATGGGGGAAGGCAGCAGTAGGGCTGCTAAGTGGATGTGTAAGTGGAGGGCAAGGGAGAGTTTGAGGAATATGATGCAGCAGGTCGTGCTTAGAATAGGGGAGAAAGATTGAGGAACAGGTTGGAGTGAGAGAAGGGGCAGAACAAGGCATGGCAAGAAGGATATTGCAGCCACTGATGCTCTGGCAAGCAGGAGGAAGGGAGGCCAGGGAAGACGAAGGGGTTGGATGATGGTGATGGTCATAAATAAGGATCTGGTTGTATTTAGAGGAGCCAGTGCTGTGGGGCTAGGTCTAGAGAAGCTGGAGGAGAGGTCTACTGGAGGTCCTTGCCAGAAGGCTTTCAGCCGCATGGGAAGAATGGGAAAAGCAGATCTTAGACTGGAATAGAGCTAACCGGAATGAACCTAGTTCTAGAGAGAGAGAAAAGCCCGAGTCTCAAAGCCATTGTAGAGGTCCTGAAGGAACTTAGCTGCGCAGAGGGGCAAGGGAAGGCTGAAAACAGCAGCAAAGCCACGGCCAGTGATACAGCCAAGGTCATAGCAAGGCCAGGCAGAGAGACAAGAAGATGATGCTGAGGGACTGAAGAAGGTGACCATAGAGAAGGAACTGAGAGCCCAGAGATCAGATAAGGAGCAACGCATAGCCTGAAGAACGCTTTTAAGAGGAGTGAAAGTTAACAAGTGGTCCTGTGTGGTGAAGCTTAGTGAAAGTGGGATGTTGAATAATTCCTCAGTTCCTCAACAAAGTCAAGCAAAGCTTCATTGGCTTCAGGTAAGCATCTCCCCACAGCCACCCACGTGCTCCTGCTCCTGCCCAGCTCTCCCCAGCTCCATGTTCAGAGGTAAAAACCAAAGGGTATTTTGGAACATAGACAGCAATTCCTGCTCAGTCCACCAAGGTATTTCGTCAAGACTGCAAAGGGTTTAATGGGTCAGGAAGACTGATTTTAAGTAGTGGATGGTTCAATTAATCATTAATTTCATTGCCAGTGGTGCAAAGGTACCAGCTGCCATCGTTAGTTAACACAAAATCACAGAATGGTAGGGGTTAGAAGAGACCTACAGAGATCATTTAGTCCAATTCCCCTGCCAAGGCAGGTTCATCTAGAGCCTGTTGGACAGGAACGCAGCCAGGCAGGTTTTGAATATCTCCAGAGAAGGAGACTCCATAACCTCTCTGGGCAGCCTGTTCCAGAGATCTGTCATCCTCAAAGTAAATAATCTTTTCCTCACGTTCCCTCCTCTCCTCTGTCCCATGGGCAGAGGGGACAGCCAAATACACCGCGTGAGGGCCATCTGCACGATGCTTGAGAAGGATTCACACTGATAGCAGTGTCAGTAAATCCTCCCCAAGCTCACAGCCACTTTTTTTTTGGGTCTGATACAAACATGAGGAAAGGTCTTCTGCCTGGCAAGGGGCAAGCTTATCCCACCCTCTGTTTGTGCAAGGAAACACTTGGAGAGGTTTCCCAATGGGCAGACAAAAGCCTACAGTAGGTCCAGAATAAACCCATGATTAAAGGCTATCTGAAGCCATCCTTCCACCCCTGAAATAGTCCTGTTTTTATTTGTGAGAACCTACTTAGAGCTGCTTTTAAACACACTGGAAGCAGGTGAGTTTTAAGACAGATACACAAAGCAAATGTGCCATTTATCACTTCTTACGCTGATTATTAAAGCAAAGGTTTTCTTTTCTTTCTAGGAATATTGTGAGCTGTGTTCAATCATATTAATGACAGCAGCAACAACAGCAATAAGTATTATTTTAGTGTTGGTGAAACGCTTATAGTCTGAGAAGCGGGAGCGGTGCGGGGCTGGGAGGGGGAGGCTTGAAATCCCAGTTCCACTGACTTTGTGGGCTGAGATTTCATCCCAGACAATAAAGTCTGAGTTTTCAAAAGACAGAGATGACTTCAGTTATTTGGGAGTGGGTCTGTGATGTTACCTGTCTGCCGAGGGCATCCCACGAACCTCACGGCCGCCCGTGTTTTGATGGCCAATTCGGAACCGAAGCGAGTGATGCGGTGGAAATAATTATCTCACCGTCTGATTTAGTCGCTCCGGCAAGGTGTTTGCAGAACGTAGGTGCTTTGTATAGGATAACAAAAAAGCAATGGGCTGGCTAATTCAATTAAAAGCGAATAGCTACCGTCTAGGCACTGACAGCATGTGGGAGGAAGTGGTGTTGTTTCCACTGTGACTGGCAGTGAGCGACTAGCAAAAACAAGGTGGTTTGAGGAACGCTTGCGTGTTAATGGCATTTCCCTGTTCTGTTTGTCAAGCAAAGGTGGGAATATAGAGTCAGAACTTACTTGAATCGGTTGTTTTACAAGAAAAGATGAGGGGCCTCCCTGGGAGCGATGCTGAGCTGCCGGGGTGTAGAGGCAGCGCCCTGGGCTTGCCTGCGAAGCGCCCGAGTGTGTGGCAGGTACTCACACGAACTCTCTGTGGGTGAAACAGGAAAAAAAAAAAAAAAAGAAAGAAATATATTACTGTGCACAGGGTCGGCTGGAGACTGCAGCTTGTCTGCCAGGAGTGCTGAGTTGCTCTCGTTCCCTTTCTCTGCGCCGCAGCAGGGCTCCCACCGCCTGCGGCCGGCTGGCGTCGGGTACCTAGAAAAAGGCTGCCCGTGGCACGGCTGATTCACTTCAGCCTTGTGGCATTTGTAGGCCCATGTTGCAGCCATGGGCTCAGCAGTCTGGCTGTGGTGTCAGACTGGAGTGTTTCCAGAAGTGAATCAGACTCCCTGCCTGATGGCTGCGTCGGTCGTGATAACCCAACAGTGTGTAATAGCATCTTCCTCCTTCTCTGCCTGGGGGGGTATGTGTGTTCATCTTTCCCTCATAACTAAGCTAAAAAGGCCACCTGTAATGGTGTTTGGCGCTCTGCTGGGCAGTCCATAGGATGTCAATCCCCTTCTGACCACCTCGGATGACTTTGCATAAGGAGAAAATGTTTCCTTAGCAAAACTCTACAAGAAAATTGTCCATAAATAATTAATTCCAGCCTTTCCGTGGCTTAACCTTTCAGTCAGCATCTCAGGAGAGAGACAGAACTGAGGTGCAGCCCAGAGAGGGGCAGTTCCCAGGCAGGAGGGTGGCATGAGCATTACTAACATCCCTTGCCCATCACGGAGGGTGTCTCATATTCCTGGTGTGCCCCCTCCAAGGGTCTGGCTCCCTCCCTCAGCAGCCAGGAGGGAGCCTGGCGGGTACCTTTGATTTGCCAGGAGCCTGGTTCCATGATGCATGGGGTTACATGAGAGGATACAGTGATGGAGAGGAGCAATGGAGGACGTGCATGGAAAGGAGCTCCGGGTGATGGCCTGAAGACTGAGGCCTCCTCACCTCTTACCTGCAGCAGTGAGGGGTGCTGCAAACGGCAGGTAACAAACCTCCCCTTGCCCTGCTTTTGGAAGGGAGGCCCCCATGGAAGCAGCACAGGGGGGTGTCGGGGCTGTAGCTGCCTCTGCTGCACCTCTGCAGAGAACTGAGTAGATGTGTGCAGAGGAGGGGGCAGGAGCTCCTTGGCACAGAAATCTGGGCTGTGTTTGATAAGGCACCAGCAGACAAGTTACATGATGCCTCTCGCGCTGGAGCAAGGGATCCCTCTGCAGCCCTGCACTCCCACTTACAGCTCTTACCCAAATTTGAAAACTACCACCCCTGTCCGGTACCAAACTCCTCACTGTAGGGCTGGCTCAGCCTACTAATAGGTCTTGTTTCTCTTCAAACACATAACAGCAAAAATAAAATAAATATGTAGATTCTTCCCCTCTCACCCCAGCCAATACATTTTGGCAATTTAACAGAGGTGAGATGCTCTGGACTTTCCTCTGTCATTTCAAAGGTCACTACAGTGGCGTAAATGTGGAAAAGCTCAGGCTTAAACTGAGATTACCTCTGACCTCCCCTCTGCCCATCCCGACCTTCCCTTTTTGGCTCTGGTGATCTTTTGTGGGTGTCTTGGTTGAAATTAGACTACAAACTCTTTGGCACAGTGCGTGTGCATCTCTTTATCACTAAGCACCATGAGCCGACAAGCCCAGCTGGGAGCTATGTATGGTGCCACGCTACAAGGATATCCACGCTGGGAGAAGGTGTCAGGATCTATATAACAAATGCAGCCAAGAACTAGCATTGCTATAGTATGTTCTGCTGGAAATCACCAGTTGCACACCTGCTGGCATACTGTAGAGCACAGACCTCCTGGGCTTGCTGGCTGTCATGGAAGCCAGAACCCGCAAATCTGTCTTGCGACAGCCTCTGCCACCAGCTGTGGAGTCATCCCCAGGAAAACCATGAGAGAGGCAGAGTCTCCCATGCAATCAGAGATGCTTCAACACCACTGAGTTTCCAAATCATACAATCACAGAATGGCTTAGGTTGGAAGGGACCTTAAAGATCATATAGTTCCAACCCCTCTGCCATGGGCAGGGACACCTTCCACTAGACCCGGCTGCTCAAAGCCCCAGCCAGCCTGGCCTTGAACACTTCCAGGAGCATCCACAACTTCTCTGGGCAACCTCTTCCAGTGCCTCACCACCCACAAAGTAAATAATTTTTTCCTGATATCTAATTTAAATCTACCCGCTTCCAGTTTGAAGCCATTATCCCTCATCCTACTACTACACGCCCTTGTAAAAAGTCCCCCTCCAGCTTTTTTGTAGGCCCCCTTCAGATACTGGAAGGCTGCTATAAGGTCTCCCTGGAGCCTTCTCCTTCTCCTTCTCCTTCTCCTTCTCCTTCTCCTTCTCCTTCCCTTCCCTTCCCTTCCCTTCCAACAACCACAGCTCTCTTAGCCTGTCTTCATAAGAGAGGTTCTCCAGCCCTTTGATCATCTTTGTGGCCTTCCTTTGGACCCTCTCCAACAGGTCCATGTCCTTGTTGTGCTGAGGACTCCAAAGCTGGATGCAGTACTCCAGGTGGGGTCTCATCAGAGCAGAGTAGAGGGGGAGAAATCCCTTGAGGTAGTTTCATATTAAAAGATTATCATAACCAATGCAAAGTTAACAAGAGCATGACCATGTGATGCCCATGGCTATACCGCACCGCTCCGGCCGCTCCAGGGCTTTTCAGTCCTGTGCTCTCAAACTATGCCCACAGCTGATGTTATGCGGTGGTTTTGTTGGCTGAAAAGGTTTTCATTCCCACCCCTGGGAAGGGCAGCTCCTGTCACTCAGTAATGGGGCTTGCATGAGCTGGGCACCATTAGGGAAGGACCAGGATGCTTCACCTGCAAGCAAAACCCTTGTAGCCATTGTGAGCCAGCCATTCAGAGAAAACAGCTGTTTGACCACATTTACTTACATAAAAAAGCAGTTCCTTTTGTTCTGTGGTTGGCATCAGGAACTTCACACCAGTGATTTTTTTTAAAAAAAAAAAAAGTTGTCTGCTCTTAACTAGTTTGAATGGGGGTACCTCCCGCTCTCCCCTCCCTCCACCCCACCACTTTTTTATTCTCACTTACTGCTTACGCCTCCTTGTAATTCAGCCCTACAAGCTGAAGAAGGACGGGGCTCGGGCAGGGAGGCAGGCAAGGTGTCTTGCTGGCGTTCACTTTTTTGCAGCAGTTGCATTGTCACTGCCTGCGCCGGTTTGGCTTTTGGGTCGCATCTGAGACAGACAGGAAAACACTCCCTGGTGTTTGCATGGCCCTACACCATGTTCAGCCCCTCCCTGGGCCTGCAGGATGTGGAAAGCCCTTGTCCTGGGTGATGGGAACATGCCTGGCCCCACAGTCCCAGCACCTCACGGCTCCACGGCCCTAGCCATGCTTGTAGCAGCAGCATCATTCTTGGGAGTTGAGCTGCATCCCTTGTGGGAGCGTGTTTTTGTTTTTTTCTTCCTTGTTTTGGGGTTTTTTTTCCCACTGCCGTCACAGGTCTGTCTGCTTTGCCTCTGCCTGTCAATAAGTTGGGGCTGCTGGACAATAAGAATTCTGTTTTGCAAAAGCAGCACAGAGTTTTGTGACATTTGGGGTTTGCGCTTTTGTTTTTTCGGTTTGTTTGCTTTTTTTTTTTTTAATTCAGTGAGGGGTGGGGGGGAAAGCAAAATTTCATTAAGAATTTTTCCTGGGGAAAAAAACCTCCAACAAACAAGGAAAAATAAAATAAATTAAGAAAATGAAATCAAAGAGCAGCCACTCTAAAGCTTGGACAGCACTCCACACCAGCAGGGAAGCTGGAAATCGGGAGGTGGGAGCTGGCTCAGCCCAGTCTCCCCAGTCACCTGCCCCCTCTGGTGTGGACACCCATGCTGTGCCTCGCTGCAGGTGGCTCCACGGAAGCACTGGGATGCTTGCACAACTCCCTGCCTGGAGGAAGGCTGCCTGAGGCCAGGGAGGAGCCAGGGGAGTTTGAACTCAATGGAGGGGAGGCTTGGTGGTGGGGAGGACACCCCTTCACCCCCATGGAGAGCAGTGATTTCAAGGCTCAGCCCTGCTGGCAGCATCCCTGCTACCCGGGCCCGCCAGGACTGTGCCCTGCAGGTGCCCGGAGGGAAGCCCAGCCGGGGAACACCCCCGTGGGAGCTGGGTTTGGTCCTGTGTGACTCAGCAGGAGGGTGGTTTGGGGTGCTGGGGGAGAGAGGCTGCAGGGAAAACCATGCCTTGCAAGCCAGGGGCTCCTGGGAGCCCTGCAGCAGGAGGGCATGGCAGCGCAGGGGGAAGCTGAGCCAGCTCAGGGCTTGTGCGTGCATCACCCGGCCTCATCTAAAAACAGAAGACTTACTCAGAAGCAGAATCGAGGTGCCACTCGCCTTTACTCCAGCTCTTTTATATATAGTCCCCATTTCTCCTGATTTTACTTCAGCAGTTACTATATGAATCGCAGCTCAGAGGTGGTGGGGAGGGGGAGGGGGGGGCGAGGGTAACCCAGTGCTGCCGGCCAAGCTGGAGCTGCTGGTTTGCTGCTGGATGAGATGTGGGGAGTTCCCTCTGCAGGGGATGTGTCAGAGCAGCCTTCATCCACCAGACAGTTATTGGGGTGTGCGTGGGGGCTAACGTTACCCTAAATGAAACCTGCGTCTCTTCTTTTTCCTCAGGGATACACCATTAGCATTTTCGTTAGTGTTTTCCTTCCTGATGTTGTTTGTCTTCTTTCTTCTTTTTTTTTTTTTTTTTTCCTTTTAAATTATTTTTAAGCAGCGTAGCCAAGCTGCAAAACCAAGAGCTTTGTTTCCCTGCAGTGTAGGGTGACGCAGAGCTTTTTACGATGTGCCCTTGGATTAGCCTCCAGCCTTTTCAAGGGAGGTGCCCGATGCCACCTCCAAGAAGCACGTTAGCTCGAAACCCACACTCAAAGGGAAGGAAAGAGAGCAATGGTGGTTTGACCTTACCTTCAGACACCTTGACGTTGGAGGCGGCAATAGGCTGCTTTCAGTTTGTCTGCAAATCAGAAGATCCCCAGACCCATCAACCAAATGTCTCGAGGAACCGCAGCGTTCCCACTGCCCTTTCCTCAGCACGCCTCACGGTGATGTAGGCTGGAGCTGCACTTACTCCATGGATTCCCAAACCCACGAATCAAGGCCTCTGCTTGTGACAGCAATTCAAAACGCACATAAATAGGAGGCCGGTTTCTTGGCATTTCTACAGAGCTATAGCAATGTAAACAGAGATTCATAACAGTCAGAAGAGAGATCACTGGAGCAGCCTGAAGTATCTTCCTAGAGAAGTTTCACATAGGCATGCGTCTTTGGCCCACATTGTTATAAGCAGGAATAAACAGAAATGGCTCTTTTTAGACACAGGCTGCTTTACTCAGAGTTAGGGAATTTAAAAGTGAGGGACATCTTTCCATATTGGTCACTTTAAAGCATCAACATGATTACAGTGTAACTTCTGAAAAAGCTGCACGTCTCTGAAGTTTCCTACCAAAATCAATAAAAGCAGTGCACAAGCGGCACACGCACATATGCAAACACACATGAACACACAAATCTTCATGTTGGAGTCAAAATCAAAATAGACCCAAAAAGCCCCAAACCAACATAAATTCAAAAAACTCAGAGGTTTGACTTCATCTCAATGAAGGTGAGTTTGAGACTGTGAAACAAGACTTTTCAGGCGTTTGGGTGCTCAGTTTTTATTAATGCTCTCTTCTGCTTTACTGTCTAGACACCAAACCAAAATGAGGTTACCTGGTGCAGTAGCATCTAATAAAGGACATTCTTTGTCCTCAGAAGCTTCCTGTCTAAATCAATGGGGCAAGTGGAAGGAGAATGGAAGCATTACCAACTAGACCTCTCCTCCTCTGCCACCTTTGAAAAAATGATACAAAGAGAGGGTTGATAACAAAAACATCAAGGTTTTGATAATCAGAAAAAGAATAAAAAAAGAATAATGTGACTCAACACACGGACATCATTTTTTAAATGGTGTTCATACGCCTAGAAGCCCTGGAAATCACACCAGGGACCCTTTGCAGCCTTAGGCCCAGGACTTGCCTCTTCCCTGGGTACTCAGGGCTGCTGTAACCAGCCCCCCATGTGCCCGCTCCCAGGCAGCCCCGTGGGAAGGCTCCCAAACTCCCCCTCGTGACCTCACAGCCTCAGATGTCACCCTTGCCTGGCAGTGGCAGGGAAGGGAGCATTTCCAGGAGCTGATCCTGCTGCAGCTCCCTGCTTGGCCGTGCTCACAGGCAGCTGGGAAAGGAAGGATCAGGCAGAACTATGAAGGCTGTACAGGGAAAAGTTAAGAAATATTGGCACCAGACTTACCTGTGTGGTGTTTGTGTGCCTGGGTACGTGGTTCCCTCAGCTTACAGAGGCAGAACTGGAAGGGAGAGCAAACTCAAGGAACAAGATGTGATTACATTATATCGGACCCTTTGGCTGTATCCTGCTGCTTCAGCTTGCAGAGGGACTCTAAGCTGCTGCCCTCATGATTGGCCCTCATCCAGGATGTCTCCTGTATGCTCCAGGCACTTGCTCCTCCACTGCCCTTTGGCTCCTCCTGGATCTCATTCCCCCTCTGTTATGTCCTGCCCTTATTTCTCTCTGCTGTTGGTTCTAGGCTCCTTCGAGCCCAATCTCATACTCCCCGTGCCCAGTCCCACCAAGCTGGTGATGGGATGAAGAGCCATTTCCCTCACTGCTTTCCACTTTTGCTTCCCTGTCCCATCACCACCAGATCTAGGGCACAATTTCTCCTTCTGCTTTTCACCCCTAGTCCCACCTCAAGCCACCTCTGCCCTTCCCTCCACCTCCAACTACTTCTGCTTTTCCATGGGCAGTGCCAGAGCTCAGACGGCTGCTGCCTGGCACCATCAGGGCTCATGGTGGTGGGACCTTCCTCCTGGGTGACATCCCAACAGGCTGCAGCTCCTGGGCTGCAACACTAAGTTTCCTGCAGGGGGTCTCAGGTGCAAACCTTTGGGGGGCCCACGAGGACCTATGAGACTTGAATAAAGCTTGTGAGGATTTTTTTTTTTAGCTGTCCAGCTTTAATGAGCGCTTGTGAGCAAGATGATTTATCTCTTTGAAGGCTTGTAACGTGGCAAAATTTGGATGGAGGCTTTTTGCAGGCGAGCGGCACATTCCTGACACACAAGCCAAAATCCTGCCACATTTCAAGCCTTTTTTCCAAAGCCTGGGGTCACAAAGAAAAGGTCACCAAATTTCTTGAAGCATGTAGGGGGAAAAAGAGCATATTTTTCTTCCAGCTAAATGATCAGTAACCACTTAAAATTTCCAGGCAGAAAAAATATACTGGGGAAGAGTCCAACCTGGGATATTTTAGCCAAAACAGCTGTCATTTGACAAAATTACAAGTGACTGTAATTAGGAAGCAATAGGCTTCCTAATAGGTGGATTTTCTGGCGCCCCATTAAAATATGTTTTTTACATTTTTCAAAGAATGAAAGCTGCAGTGCAGGTGTATTTGCTATGGTTAGGAAGAAGTAGCACTCTGTTTTTCTTCACCCCCTGCCCCGCCACCTCCTTTTTTTCTGAATGAAAGTGTTTTACAAACGAAAAATGAGGTTTCCTGAAATGAAGGGCTGTCTTTTATTCTGAGCTGGCTTCCATTAAATGTATTTGAGAACTTCCCATCCTTGTCTCTGAACTTGTTGCAGGGTGACAAGCGACCGTCCTGTCTGGGTTGGCTTGGCCGAGATAGCGGCTGGGCTGGGTGGAGTCCCATGGACCTGGTGGGGCATCTGAGGATGTTCTGGGCAACCCCAGGAAAAGGCCTGGCATGTTCTTCGTTGCCTGCCCCTACATTTGGAGTCCAACCCCACGTATCTCTGTTTCTCCTCCCCAGTGACCACAGGGCACCCAGGGAGGCTCCAGCTGCATGGGGCTCCACGGGGGCTGCCTCCTCATCACTGTGGGGCTGCAATCCCGACCAATGGACCCTGCTGCTGACATCCCAAAGAAAGGCCTGGAGGCTTGGGTAGTGTCACCCACCTCACTTGGGCACCAAAGGGTTCAGCTTCCCCAAGCCAGAGCAGGGAAGGTGTCCCTGGACCTCTCACCAGGGATGACCTGCACTTACCCTGGTGACTGCCGGCAGACTCGCTCTCCCTCATGCTTTCTGACTCATCTCCATCACTTGGCTCCAGGTCTTTTCTCTTCCTCTTCAATAACTGCCCTTCGTGTCCTAGTCCCTCTTTTCCCCTTCATTGCTACTGCCCGGAGCACCGCCAGGAGGGTTGGGAAGCAGTAAGGATCTGCAGCATGTTCTGTCCCCGTGGAATGAGAAAGCACAAGCACCTAGAGAAACGCAGCCTGACCCACACTGTGCCCACGGGCAAGTGACACAGAGAGGAAGCACTGGGCATGCGTTGGAGACTGTGGGCCAAGGCCACTGCGACTTTATCTGGGAATAGCCGATAGAGAAGGGGAAGCTCCAGCACGGGAACGGCGGGACCCCTGTACGCCGAGCTCCACTCGGTCATACCACGGGCACCAAAACTCTCCCCCGCAGGGAAAAAGCAGCGTGACCACACACGCCAAATTGCTGCGGGCAGTTCTTTGCACAGGTTAGGGTAATCGTCTAAATGGCACGTGAGCACGGGAGCAAAAACCTGTAGCTGTTCACTCTCTAAGGCTAACCTGTGGACTCGCTGGCACAAAATATTGCTGAGGCAATAGTTCAGCAGAAAAATTAAAACCCTTTTCCCCTCATCCATAGCTCCGGTGGGAAAATCTCAACAGTCCAGCAGGGAAAAACTATCTTGACGCAATCTCATGCGGCCATTAAGGGCTGCAGAACTGCAGGGATGCTCCAGGATCCACTGGATAGGCAGAAAGGACAGGCTGTGGCCATACGGCTGGAGCACTTAGTCCTCCTCACACTCAGGAAGGCATCATGCTTTTTAGAGCAGTCCTGCCCTGAGTTTTCATTCTGTGGGGCAAACATAAAAGCGAAAGAGTGTGTTTGTGTCTGTGAGCAGGGATAGATCTACCAGGGGCCAGGTACCAGTGCCTTTGTTCACTCCTTTCTCCTGCCAGCATTGCTGCCACTGCACAGCCTCTTCTTTCCCAGGGTCAAAATAGCACAGTTTCTTATGTCGCATAACAGATATCATAAAAAAAGACTCCCTTTTGCCAGAGAGAAAATCTTTGTTACGCTGAAGTTAAGATTGAAATAATATATTGGTGAGACGTGCAAATTTAAAAAAAAGAAGACATTGCCACTACAAAATCCCCCTCAAGTAACAACCCCTCTCCAATAAATAAAATACATAAATAATCCCTCCTCAATAAAAGTCTAAGCAAACCAAACCAAACAGAAAACAAAAGAAACACAAAACCCAAACAGACTGACCAGCCCAAAAACTCTGACAAAAGAACAGCAATTGGGTTTCAGTGGAACATGGTGAACTGAGTAGACGAAAGCCCAAACAGAGTGCAGATATGGGAACTGGGAAAAAGCAAACAAAAAAACCCCACCAAGATGAAGAACAGAAGGAAATAAATGCCTGGGGCATCATTCCAAAAAGCCCAACGTTTTGTGGTGTGGCAAGTCACTTCAGATGATGCTCCCCCAGCCCTGTGCGGCTTTGTTCCCCTCCCCGCTCTCTGCAGCACGATGAAAGCACAGGAAGGATGTTCGATGGCAGATTGGCCACCAGCCACTTTCAAAGGGGAGTCATTTAGTGAGATTCACTCATACTTGGATAAGCTGAAACAAAAAAAAAAAAAAAAAAGAAAAAAAAGAACAACATTGGTAAAGCAACCAGACTGATCTTGCAAATCTACTTCATCTTGGACCTGGTTGATGGGAAAAACACTCTGTTATAGAGAATGTAACATTATGAATACTGATAACACCGCCCAGTGAGCCTCAAACACCTATTTCCAGATGAGTGTTTACCACCACGTGGTCAGTCAGGGCTGACCATATTGTGTACAAGTCTGATTATTACAGCCCGAGCGTTGTATTGTTTTTACTTTTCTTTAAATATAGGCCTGTATGTGGTGGGGAGAGGGGGGGCTCTTCAGTTCTGTAGCACTCTGGAGCTCTCCTGCTTAGACCAAAATCTGTGAGCTGTTCAATGCAAAGTGGTCAACCTGATAAAAAACGTTCAGGAAAGGCTGAACCATTTTTAGCTGCGAACGTTTATCACTTACTACCCTTGGTAAAAGCTAGCTAGTTGGACTTAGGGTCGTAAGAGATAAAGGTAACCCGCAGTATCTCTTCAGTCATTTGAGAAATATGCTGCTCCCAGAAAAGTTGAGAAAGCTTTTGAAGCCTGGATAATTTTTCATTCGTGATAACTGTGTGTTGGTTTGTTTTGGGGGCTCTTTCTTTCTTTTTTTTTTTTCCTTTTAAACCCGTCTCGCAGATAAAACTTGACACAATTCACCACTGGCAGGAAACCTTGGAGGGTGCGGTCTGCTGGGTAGAGCAGAGGCCCAGGGCTTTGCTTATCTCATTTCCATCCCTGCCGCTGGCACTGACTCACCTCCCTGCTCCTCACCTCCAGGAGAGACTGTGGCATACCTGGTGGGACAGCTCTGCTGTTTGCTAGTGCCAAGCACGGGATTTTGGGATGACTGAAGGTGATCCGTTGGCTTTCACAGGTTCTGGTGTTCGTTCCCAGCAAAATGCACCAGGAGGCAGAGATCAAAGGCCCAGGGTGCTAAGATAAGCTACGCTGGATTTGTAAATTGAGTTTTCAATATGCTCACAGGTTGTACACGAGGGTATTGTTTGAGTTAGAGCAACGTTGCCTTTGCTGGAGTGTCAAAGGCTGGTCATGTGTAGTCAACCAGAAGTACCGTGTCTTTGCTCAAGAAGGACTTCAAGGTTCATGTTTCTGCTCCAGCATCAATGCATGTGATCACAGGGGAGGCACCAAGGCTGATCTCACGTCAAAAGGAGCCTTGGGCACTTGGTACCACCTCAAGCATGGGCAACAAGATTGGCCCATCCAGCTCTGGGCCTTATGTTCCTTGTTCCTGGTCCCTGTCCTCTTCCTTGGCCAGCCCTTGTGTTTTTGGTACCATCTGCTCAGCAATCTGCTGGAGCTATGATGAATTTGAGGCAAAAGTGGAGGGCTGGGTCAGAGTGGTGATGCAGAAGTCTCACACTCCTCAGAGCCGCGTGTTGAAGTGGTGTGTTCAACTTTGCTATGCATCAGTCCTGCAGCAGAATCCATTCCTAACACCTCAAGAAAAGTACCTTAACAAGGTGTCTCAAGAGCACATGAGCTGCATGAAGAGTCACCTGCATGAGTTGCTAGGAGAAGTCAGAAGTTCGTCTTTAAAGATTCCTTAGCCACAACACTTCTGCAGTCTTCAAAGCTGAAATGTAGGTCTTTCCTTGTCCTTAGTTCTCAATTTGGGCAACCAAACACCACTTTGCTCCTTCTTTCTGACCAAAGAAATCTTAAATTCCTTCCTGCACAGCTTAAACTGTGGGGACAGGGACTCCCTACCCCAGCTCAACCCACAGCAGAGGAGCTATGACACGGCTGCGAAGGGCAAGGTGGGGGACACAAAACCAGAGGCCTCCTTCCTGGGAGGATACCATACCCTCAGTCTTGTCTGGAGCACCCAGACTACCGCATCTATTTGGAGCTCCTGGCTGTAGGAGGGCACAGGAGAAGTTCTGCCCTAGGTCTGTGGTTACATTTCAGGTGTGAGCAGGATGCTTGTACCTAAGCAGTGGAACCCAACCACAGGCAGGGGCAGGTGGGAACACACACAACCCCCTGCAAAGGCCACGGCGACCCGGCACGTGCCTAACATGTTGAGGAGTTGCAGGCCCAGGCAAGGGGATGCAGGGTTGCACTGCTGCTCTTCAACCGCTGGTTTTTGCCTACATCCCAAAATCTGCTTGTGAAGCCAGGCATATAAAATTATGGGGTTGGTGCTGGAAAAGTTCGGGGAAAAAACAAGTTCTGATGTGCTATGAAAGGGGTCCTCAAGTAGATTCAGGAGGTTGGTCCAAAGGATGACAGGATTAACACAATTCAGATAGGTTTGTGTAGCAAATGCTCTTAGGCAAAGAAAACCACATACAGACAGAATATACCATACTGGCATGCAGGATCCTGAAGGAGTGACTTTATCAAGGTTTAAAAAAAGATTCCACATTCACATATGCGGGATCCTCAGGAAAACTGTATTTTGCTCATGAACTAATCCATGAGCCACCTGGGTGTGTAAAGCACTCACTGATGACATGAGCTGGAAATCGGCTTTCCCATTTGACACAACACTTAGATAATTCCCCCAAAATAACAACCTGGGCACTGCTGCTGCACAAGGGTAAAACAGGCCTCCAAGAGACACCTTCCTCAGAGATTGCACCAGGATTAGGCCAGTTGCATTGTTGGCTTTGGAAATTTCGAAACATAGAATAGATTTTATCCTTGTGAGACAGAAAATTTTGCTGGCGTTTGCCTCATTCAGTTTCATAGCATTTTCATTACTATAGAGAATCATCTTACCTTCTGCGCTGAGGTACCACCTTCTCTTGCTCTCCAGCATCGGTGGGCGGAGATGTCTGAAGAGACGTGGATGGAGATTCCCTTCACTGCGCGGGCTGTAACCAAAGAGGGTCACAACAGGTGTCTACCAACATTTTTTACCCCAATGGTTCGGAGCTCTCTACTCTCCATTTATTTTCAAATCTATGTCTGCCCATATTTATGTCAGGTTCTAAAAATAAGTAGCACCTTAACATTTTGAATTTTAATTATCTACTGAATATCTAAAAAGATAAGCTGGAAGGGGAAGCCCCTCTGCCAGTAGAGGTACAATCTAGTTAAATGAGTGAAATTTATCAGAAAAAATGAGTAATGAGCAGTGAGGAAGACTGTCTCATTTTGCTAATTTTACTTTATAAATTATCTGATTTGACATTCTGTGCTAAAATTCTGCTTATGAACCAAGAAAAGCAAGGGATGTACTCTACTTGGTTGAAGTAGAATCTGTGGCCACAAAAATTTTGCTGCATTAGTACTGCAGCGTGAAAGCCCCTGCCACCGAAACGAAGACTCTTGTGGTTGTTTCTAGATCACCACGTATCTAGAAATAGCTAGGTGTGCTGGGCTTCGGGTCTGAGCCTACACAGAGCCTCCTGCTTATCTGCAGCCACATCACGACTGCGTTCATGTCACCGCACAGGTGCCACCAATGCACAGGAGAGCCAAGCGAAGTTGTCCTTCCCCCTACCTGCAGCCCCAAGCCCATTATCAGGAGTGAGGGAAAAGATAATTCCTAAGCCTTAACTTGCATTTAATGCATTTTTAATGAGCTATATTGAGACTATCAGCCCATTTTCTTTAGGCGCTTTTGCCTGGGACTGGCAATGAACTTTTAATACTGAAGTTATTTCAGAAGAAAGAGGCGAAAGGGTGCCAAAATAGGCTATAAAACTAAGCATGTGTTAAAAGCATCTGTTACAAATAAAGCTGGATTCCACTTTCCATTGTCTTACTCCTTTTTCCTCAAGTTGTTTAAATTTTCCAATTCAAAAGGAATTTGGCTGGAGATTTCCCTTACTTGGTCTTGACCTGAGGGACGGCTGCTTGCAGAAGACTTGTACAAAATCTATTACAAGCCTTTAAACAGCGAGGGCATGATAGAAAAGGAACACAGATGTCTCCTTGGATGTTCAGTCTAGAAAAAATTAGGTGCAATAAAGGAGCCTCCCCAATTCCCACCCATTTGATCCCAAAAATAAACTGCAGCAGATCTGTCAGCGCTGCTACTCCAAAAACACCAACTTTCCCTCACTGGTTCATGAGATGGTAAGAGTTGCAAACGGCGTCATTTAAGTTACTCACCAACACACATTATTTTTAAAGGACTTCAAAAGTGCATTGATGACTCTCCAAATGAAAGCCCCCTTGGGCTGTCAACTAATACTGAAAGAAATATATCATTTACACGATGAACACCTTGTTCTGAAATAAATATGCCATTTTGGGCACACTGTCTTAACACCTTCATTAAAGATGAAGAGCTCTGAAGCTCAAACAGCACAAAGAGAAAGGGGGGGGTGAATTGCACAAATCTCTTCTTTAACTTATGGCAGCACTATATAAAAACAGAACTTCAAAAGGGTGAAGACAGGAATGGCTATCATGCTCCCTAACGAAACCGTGCTCCCTGCTATTCCCAGTTTTCCCTTTTATTTCATGCCAAAAAACCTCTCGTAGGTACCACAAAGTCAGAAAACAAGGTGTCAACCACATGAAGCCAAAATACTCTTAACTTTTAACACAGCTTGTGCAAAATTATTTTTGCCTGTAATTAACCATCTAGCATTTTTTTTTATAGCTTCCTTTAACAATGTTAAAAGAAACAATGTCATGTTAACTCTACAGCAGCAGCCTAAACTCTACAAACATCTTAATGTCTGCACACTTTCTACAGAAGAATAGGAGAACTGCTAATGAGGACATAGCAGGAAAATTGAACCATCTCTCTATCCGTGTATGGACAGGCTGGAATGTAACGAGGGATAAATGTTCCCACGGATTTTTTTTACGTTTTTTTTCCTTGAATTGTAAACCCACCAGATTCTCTCTCTTTTCAACAAATTTACAAGGTACAATGATTTTTATTTTCTGGTTTTGGAGAAGAGTTATCACATAGAACTCCTCTAGGTTATACAGCTAAGCCAGAAATGCCAAAAGACTGAAAGACCAAAGTCCTATTCAAAGCCTATCAGAGTGTTTAACAAATTCCCCAATATTTCAGCTTACCTGGAAGACCAACTAATTCAAAACATATTTGTGTCTTACTAGTTCAATAATGCACATGCTGTTGCCTGCTTTGAGAGTAGTCAGAGCCTATTACTAACTACTGACTGATGCTAAAATTTTAAGTGCCCCGCGGGAACTTCAGTTCCTAACAGTCAGGAACAGGTCGCCGATGCTGTACACCACTGGGGTTCCTCTTCCGGTCCCAGGACAAGATGCACCCAGTCAATCAGGTCCAGAGAGCCAAAGCTTTACAGTGTTAAAGATTCAGATCTGAATTTTGAATCTCAGGCTTCAGCAGGAGCAATGCATTCATTTTTCAGTTTCAATATATTCTGAGGAGATTGAGAACCTTTTCCTTCTAGTTTTTAGAGGTATTATAGACTGAAAAGAGCAAAATAGCAGTATGTTTATAGTGTGTAAAACATGTAAACCCTCTCACTGCTAGTGAGTCCAGACACCTATTTGCACACAAAGATCGTTATTTGTATGATACAATTGATACTGTACCAATTAATATTCTTAGGAAAATCCCAGCATTTCTAAAGTATTTTAGCAGGGCAGGTCCAAATAAGTTGGCTGGAGTTGACTTAAATATGGTCTGGCAGCAGATTTGGAAGGATAAATCCCACATAGCATTGTCTCTGATGATTGTGTGTCTCCGATGGCAAAAGATTCTTGTCTTTACATTTCCTTCTTCATAAGGCCACAATCTTATCTAGGAAATGGCAGTCTTCCACCTTCTCTTGGATCAGAAACAGAACGTGCTAATCACTACCTTTGTAGTTAACAAGGAGTTAAATTTGTGAACGTTTTTAATGGTGTCTTTCCTAGGGCTTTGGCTAGCTATATGTTAGACACTTGCTGCATGTCATTTAGTAGGCTCAGCAGTCAAAGAGCTCCATGAAATCCTTCTATCGTAACAATTTCTTTTAAATTAATCACCATTACACCTTCCCTTTCATCAACTACGAGGTTGTCTTCCTGTTTTATTCTGAACTTACGTAAGAGTATGTTTAACTAAAGTAGAATCAGAATAAGCAATAACTAAGTTTATCTTTCGGCTCCATGCTCCGTACAGCATTACGCTAATTTTTATGGCTCTATTCTATCTGCATCTCTCTACTCACCAACGCAGCCACAGGAACACGCTGTTACTTCTGAAATGTTTCCTTGGTTCTGGATAGCAAAAGGCTGTCTGGGTAGAAAGCAAAAAAAACCCAAAACATCATCTCACCTTCAACATAAAGTACCCTCTTTTCAGGGAGATGCAATAGCTTTGGCAGAGGTTGGGAGACCGGACCTCCTACTTTTCCAAGCCAACAGTCACACCTTATTGCTGCAGCCAAAAGCGCTCCTCGAAGCACAACCCTGCAGTGCTCATAGCACTCATTTCTCATCTTCTCCTCTATTGCCATACAGTGAAATTAAATTGGTTGGAGGTCCCTGGTCTTTTTATGCAACTAGAGGGAGATGCAAGGGGGTTAGCCCACAGAATACAGCTGCCCTGATCCTCAAAAGACAGCATGTACTCTTCGTGTCTATTCATATGCTTGATATTCAGCACATACCTGAAACTTACTGCAACAATATAAAAAGAACCAGTCCTGCTAAGTGGCTTTTAAAAAGCTATAGGAAGGTGTTTAACTTCAGGAATGACACACCACGAGCGTGTTTTGTAAACGGATTTTCTAAAGAATATAAATTTCAAAAAAGAGAAGGGCCAGGATTTCTTCCATGTAATGAATTTTCCCCTGTTTTTTTTTCCTCATTTTACTGGGGAATTTAGATATTTTTTCTGTCATCCCTCCTCCTCCCCCTCCTTGATACAGCATTTGCTTTTTATTACTTCTTTGCCTACCTCCTGAACTACTCATGACTACTCAAAATAAATGTTCAAAACACAGTAATAGGAGAATGCCTCAGCATCTCCGGAAGCTGAATATCTCAACACAGCATATTACAGCTGACTTTTCCTTTAAGTCTTAACATACTTTTAGCAAGATCTATTTTAGAGCCTTACTGCTTCCTAAATTTTTCTCTTAAATGAGAAATAAAGCTCTCCAGGTTTTTATTTCAGTGTCAGTTTATTTCCAGTCTGTACTGATTTTAGATTTTTCTAGAGGTTCAAAGTTCATGTCATAATTCACTTTATTTTCTCTTGTAGTTTTTAGCATTCACCTTTTCTTTAAATGTCAGAGCCTTTCACTTCTGTTACTTTGATTTCCTTGCTGCCTCTCTTTTCTCTGCAAGCCCTCATTGTGTATTCTGCTGTGGTCTCCCCATCTTTTTCCACTTCCAATAAGATTTTTTAAACCTCATTGTATCTGTGAACACTTTTTTTTTTTTTTTTGCGCAAAAACCACACTGACCACTTCTTGTTTTTGGTAATCTTCTTTTCAGAGGAACTGCATCCTGCTGTACGTTGGCCATGAAGTCTCTTCAGTCCGAACTCTCCTTCCACGCAAAGAGATTCCAATATATCTTGTTGCAGCTTGCTGACTTGCTTAATTCCACCAGGTGGATTTACTGAAAACCAGTGCTCTGGCTTGACTGTGAGCATTTATTTCATATCAGGTCGAATTCAAGTAATATTTTGATCCCTTACACATTATTATCTCGTTTTTCTCTCAATGACATGTTCTGAAGTGTTATTTCAGAAAGGCAACTAAACACAAACATCTGACTTCAGGTTTTAAAGACAAGCAACAAGCTGTTGTAACAGAAGATGAGTGAGACAACGATGTTACAATAAAGGGATGGCTGAATATATATTAGATCGGTAGAGACGACAAAATATGTTTTCAATACTTAGGAACAGCTCTGATAAAAATGCAGAAAATGCAGACTGGCAAAATTCATAAAGATATTGCATTTCTTGGAAAGCGAGAAATTCAAGAAAAGCTTATGACTGTATTTCTTAATATTTTATTATTATGAAGTGAAATCCTTTACAAATTAAGCTACCTGGATGACTATTTCAGTTAATACTAGCAGCAGAGACTATGACCAGCTTAGAATGGACAACATTTAACAAAACAACATTGTTCCAGGTATTTAACAATTCTCCCCGAAAGCCAATAATGACATATTTCAAACTTCCAATCAACATGATATTTTGATACTTACACCAAGTTTGTTTGCTTGTTTGTTTTTTTAATGAGTAAATACATGTGGATCAAAGTTTCTTTAGTATTTCATATTACAGGAACCGTATACTGTATTTTTAAAGCACGTAACTGAACGGCCAGAAGAGAAGAGTTGACATTAAAAAATTGTTGAAATTTCAGTGCATTTTTTCTGAAAAGTCCCACTCAAAATGACTGTAAATATAGAAAGAATACATTATTACTGCATGATTTAGTTGCGAGTCATTACTTCAGTTATAAAATTAAACCCAGCTGTCACTCCATCCTCCCCGTTCCCCCCACCCCACAAAAAAGACCCCTTTCTTTCTATTAGTTACTCTCTGTTATAGCTTCCTGCATCTTATATCAAGTCCCAAAATGAAAGCCAGTGCCAAATCTTCCCTGTTGGGAAGACGGCTGCTGACTTTTGCATAACTACATCTTAATGGCCACAAAACTGTTCTTTCCTTCTTAATCTCTATTCCCCTCCACACAAATTCAATAACTAATGGTGAAAAGAGGACTGACTAACAAGAGAGTAGAGGAAGACAGTGGCAGTAGGTCCTGTAAGAGCAAGAAAAGACAAGAGGAGTAAGAAGGAAGCAGCAAAAGCAGTGACATATTGTGCTCTTCCTTACTTCTGGCTATGCGAGGTGATTAACTATTCTACTCCTTAACACCAAAGGATATTTTACTTGAGCATTTTTTTAAATAATTTACACTACTCTTATAAAGTCGGAGTGCTTTTCTGTAAATTGCCAATGAAAGAAGAACTTATTTCAAATGTGAAGGTTATCACCAATATTCCAATAGAAGGGAGAAACAAGAGAGGCAGGAACACGTTTAATTAAAAAAGAAGCAAGGAAAAAAAAAAGCCTTCCAAGAAATCAAACTTATGACCACTAAAATTGTTGATGATAACAGAAAAAGAGTGATAATTTTTAAATGCAAGAGAAGCAGTGTCCTTCTCCATATTATATCTGAACACTTATTAGTCAGCTGTATGGAGTAATGTTTATTACATACCTCTCAACAGTTTATAGAATTTGAGTCTTCCAGTCACTTACATCAGTATCACTCTACATCTAGAAAGTAACACTGATCAACATGAGTAATACCCAAATATAAGGTGATATTTGCTAAAAATACGTTTTGATGTATTTTTAACAAATGAAACTGAGATTTTAGCACACCAGTGAATATTTCTTCATGAACATAGAGCCAAGAAGAGTGTATGTAAACAAAATTGGCTTAATACCCTCCACAGAATGAAATACAGTAGACAGAAAACCATTTTATCAAGGTATTTATGACCAGAAGCTTCACTCAGCAGGATACTCCATTCCATTACTCAGAGTGTTGTATTTCACAATTTCTTTTTAGATGATGTATTAATTCTTTTTAAAGTTAAATTCCTTTTGTTTTCTTCAGACTTCAAAGGAACCGAAGAAGTACGGAAACAATGGGTGATGTTTAAGCAGATTTGTCTTTTGAGTTGCCCGCATTGTGGTGTTGTCTATGTTTTCATCATTGTTGAAGAAGAAGCTTGGAAACAGGTCAGCTGCAAGTGCATGCTGCTTTTAAATTTGTTTAGTAACTCTTCTAGTAACCTGTAAAAGGAAAACACTTACAACTTTAGCAGATTCTGAAAAGGGAACAATTACCAAAAGTTTTGGCTATTCTGCCTGCGAATTCAAGTACATGGTCTGATTAAGTAGGGGCCTAAAATGGAATGTACTCAAATCTCTGAATATTATGGGTATTTAAAAGTATACCAATGTGTCAGGGTGATCTGTGGCCAGAGAAGGACTTAGCCACAGAGATTTTATCAACGTGATAAAATAGGCCTTTATACAGCTTTCCTTCCAGATAAAGATCATCTTCTTGAGAGAAACGTACTTGCAAAACACAATGGCAAAAATCTGGTGGAGAATGTCATAAGCCAAATTTGTAAGGAAAATCCAGAAATTGCCAGACCACGTCCCATAAACCCAGTATCCCTTATCAAGGGTATGGCTTTTTGTGTACAGCTGAATTGCGAATTTCGGTTCTCAAAGTTGTCTTTGGAAGGTATTTTGTTGATTTCTCTGAAGTTTCATGGCTGAAAGAACAGAGATGGTATGACTGTTCTAGGAGAAACATTAATTCACTGGCAACCATGTGATTTTGTCCCTCATAGATAACGCAGTATGTATGAGTTTGTTTTGGAACATAACAATGGTTCGTTCACATCTATATAGCTGCCAAGAAGGTACTTGTGGCAGTGGAAAATATTTATTCTAATCCACAAACTACAGGTGTAGGACCAAGGGTGTTGATGGCTCTGTTGCAGAAGATAATTATTGTAACAGTGGAGATGCATTATTAAGTTTTACAGTCTTGCCTGTGTGTTTTATTTTCCCCGTGTTCTAGGGAAGGATGTGTTCTCTGAACTTTTACTCTGTTTCAAAAACAAGCTAGATAGGGCAGACATGTAACACCTCAACTCTTTGGCAAGATGTGATTATTGAACAGCCATTAACAGAAGAAATTATACTGCATGTTGAAAAACCCAAACCAACCCAAGAACAACAACTTGAACCACAAAATCAGTATCTGCTTCCCCAGCAGGTCCTCTAGAAGATGATTATAGCCACATTCATCATTTAGTATCATAGTAATCACCGAACAGAAGTGAACAGCTCTAAATTAGTACACTAATGCGTGCTATTTTACATAAATACATGTAGCTTACAATGAGCTGTCTGTAATAGTGACAACTATGGTGTAACGACCTGGGAAACAGAACAAGTTTTGTACTGTCTAGGGCTCAGAACTCTGAGGCAGATGTAAAAATGATGCAGCTCTTGATTCTCATCTGGCCCATGAAGCTCAAATGATTATGACGAAGTGAAAAAAAAAAAAAAAAAGTAATCTACAGGTGTTTTGGAAAGTCTGAGTTGAAAGAACTCTCCTTACTCAAAACTGATTCCTATCTTTAAGGAGGTATCTTGAGACTTGTTGTGGCTAGTGAGGAGTGGGTTTGAATAGACAGAGGACATATGGAAGAAGGCACAGTCCGCAGACTATGGGCTGCACAAACAGTCTCTTCATGTGTCTACAAAATATTCTAAATTGTGACTGTTGAGGCCAAACTGATTTGATGCAGTTCAGTTCCTGAAAGTACCATAACAGCAAAACACCTATACTTATACTAACATACTCCTGGACAGATCCATCCTAATTTCACCAAACTGCTCTTTATTAAGCTATGCTTGTAAAACACACTACCAAATACAGGTTGGATGCAGCAAACCAGCTTGGTCATCAAAGGTGGGGAAGGAGGAACCCAAAACTCCTCCTCCTCCTCCTGCTGACGTTAAGAAAGAGCCACAGACCCTTCTTATTTGTTTTTAAAAAGAAACAGGCCAGTTTTGAGGGTTCCCCATATATCATCTGGCAAAAGCTTGGACTTCTGTTCCTTGGCCATTTTCTCATTGCTACTAAATTCAGTAATACAAGACAATGGACCCAACCGAAACTTTAAGATTAGCAAAGAAGACTAAAATAAATGACAAAATAAATGCAAAGCTATACTGAACTGATCAGACTAGGATGGGCAGGAGAGATATGCCACAAAGCCATCACTTTTTCTATGTAATTCAATAAGCCAAGGACTTAGCTTACTCCTAACTCTGTCCAAAGAGGCTTCTGCTCTGTAATTCAGAAGAGTCAAATACAGTGAATGTTAACTCTCTAACAACAAAGTTCTGATACAAGAGTAAAAAGCAATGGCTCCAGAGACCAGAAAGGAGACAAGAAGGTGCATTATACTCACTTTTTGTCAGTTCCACTTGAGAGTTGGGGCAAGGCTTCCAAAGCTTGCTTAAAGCTTGAGCTGCAAGGAAAACAAAAATACTCATATTCCACTGGTGCAAATCTCACCACTCACAGTTTGTCTCTATAAATTCCATGGAGATATGGTATATTTTATCCATTCCTATTTCAATATATTAATTTGACACCTGACATTCATGTGCAAATTGAACATAAAGCAGTCATGAGTTCAAGCAGGTCTCTTGACACTCCTAATATGATGTATACCAGGTATCAACAGGAAATGTTAAATCAGCAGCTGACTTTACAAGACTGTGCTTGACATCCTGGACTCTTCAAGAATTAGATAGCTGCCAGCCTGCCTTCTGCCTCAAACTAGGTCACCATTACAGTATTAGACACAGATAAAACCATTTATTTTGGCTTTTTGTGCTCAATAGGCAGGTCGCTGCATTCTCCCCTACAGAAGGGGGCCTACAGAGAGAATGACAGCAGGTTTGCATTGAGGTAATGTAGATTCATAGAATAATTCAGGTTGGAAGGGATCTCTGAAGGTCTTCAGGTCTAACCCCCTTCTCAAAGTAGAGCCATCTTTGAGGTAAGAGGAGGTTTCTTGGGGCATTATCCAGTGAAGTTCTGAGTAACTCCAAAGATGGGGTTTCCACCCCACTCTGGACAACAGATGTGGAATAGAAGTTCAGGGAATGATGCAGGACCTGTGCAGATATGTACAATCCTGTCATCAAAAGACTAATCTGATGA